>VDFB02206418.1:0-13049 GCA_007258455.2 Sequoia sempervirens
TAGCAAATTGTACATTATAAAACAATCAACTTTCACATCTCTTATTTTACATGTTTTGTATCAATTAGAGATGACCACTACACTAATATATGTGGCACACTTTTCTCTTATTCTTCCATATCATACTCAAGCCATAATGTGGATTCCAATGATTTTATTTATACTCATTAGTAGCCAAAAACATTCCTTCTATCATTGCTCAAAGTGGTAGGGTGCACACCACCCCTTGTTTTCTTCCCTCCCTGCTGGAATGTAGCGCATGCACAAGTATGCTTAAATTTTACTTATTTCATACCTTGCATTACATGTGTATTGTATATTTTGTAGTTTACATTATAGAGGTCTTTAAATCTGCTAATTTAAATATTGTCTCAAATTCAGATGTTCACCACACTAAGCTTCACATTTTTTTGTTATTTTCCCGTACCATACTCCATCTATAATGGTGATTTTGATGAACTAATTTCAAAATTAATTGCAATGGTGATATGGCAACTAGATCCCACTATACTCAATGTTGATTGTGATAATCAAAATTCATACCACCCTTAATTAGAGTCATCAAGACTATATATTCCCGCTCAACGGTTTGGTGACAGTCCATGAGGCTCCATAGCCCAATATGGAAGGCTAGAAACCACAACTCATTTTGTAATGTTTTATTTTATATATTTTATGTACACATTTGTATATTTCTGACATAAAATTCAAATAGAATTCATATGTTTTAGGCTATGGTTGTCATGGAATAAAATATTTAATGTTAATTCACTTTCTCTTAGGCTCGATTGGACTTTTCTTTTGATGGGGTATGCTTCAAAAGCCTATCTCCTTTCAATTTTCAAAGCCATACTATTGAAAAAAGATCAGAAAATTTACTGATTATTATTCTCTATCTTAGCCTACATTCATTTATTTTGCATAGGGTTTTGTTTTGCATGCTACATTATTTCAATTTCTCTATCTTGTATACGCTTTGCATTACCTTCATTTGGGCATTGTTGATTACAATTCTATTGCTTAAGCTATATTGTTTTATTCTACAAAAGGTATTATTGAAAAGGCTCTATTTTATGGGTTTCGTTTGCTACTTATGGTTGTAATAGAATAAAATAATACTTGTTGCTCATTCTATGTTTTCTTACATTACGTATTAGTAATTATTTTTATCTACCTTATGCTATATTGGGTACATTTTAATATCAATATATATATAAGAATTAAATTGTCCAGATTATGGAGTTTTTATCAATTATTATTGTATAGCTCAGTCTGTATTGTGGCTTTCTGCATTCGAGTGGCTATTCAAACCAATCTTCTTTGATTTATGACTTTCATTTTTGATTTATGGCTTTCATTTTCTTCTTATGATTTCAACAAAATAAAATAATTTATGTTATTCATTCCATGTTTCATTACATTAGGTATTATTGACTATTGTTCTCTGCATTGTTGCATCTTGCATTGTTCCTCCTCTTTGCATTTGGCACAATAAATTCTAAAGCCTACCAGCCTCATTTCCCTCAGCTCCCCTCCCTCTCATGTACATCTCTGCCTATCAGCTCATTGTTGCGTGTTTCTACACATAACTACTAGTTTTATATAGTTTATGTTGATTTCCATAACGCATTGTTGATTGTTGTTCTCTAGCTTAGGCTATATTGTTTCATTTTCAATAAGGTACTATTGAAAAAAGACTATATTGTTTTTTGAAACCAATATTGTTTCATTTATATTTTTTATTTTGTCACGATGGTTGTGCACGGGTTTGTTATTGTGATTTTTTGTGTTTTGTGGATTTTTTGCATCTAGGTCACTGTTGACACCAATATCGTTTCATTTATGGCTTATGTTTTGTGATGATCATTACAATGAAATAAAATAGTTAATGTTATATAGTTTATGATATTTTCCATAAGGCATTGCTGATTTTTTTTTCTAGCTTAGGCTATATTGTTTCATTTTCAATAAGGTGCTATTGAAAAAAGATTGTTCTGTGGGTTTTTTCATGTGGGTCGCTTGTTGAGACCAATATTATTTCATTTATGGTTTTCGTGTGGTGTTAATGATTGCAAGGCAATTAAATAGTTTATGTTATTTTTGTTAAGGAATTGTTTACAAATTTTTGGGTATATTGTTTTGTTTTTGGGGTATGTGCAAGATCATGATGGGCTAAAAAGTGGCAATATGATGGGTATGCGGCTGACGGCTATTTTTAAAATTGATCAACGAAAGAAAAAGGTTTTGAAGGAGATTCTCAACTTCGATCAATATAAATTATCTTGTACTTTGAATTTAATAAGTAATTATTATTCATTTTCCTATTCAAATTATGACTAAAGTCTGATTATTAGGTTGATTGACTTATCTATAGCTTTCAAGCGGTTATCACATTTTTGAGATCAAAACGCTTACATCACATTCTATGCTTCACATACTATAGGATTAAAAAATAAAAATTGAATTTCTTGAGGGTTTTGACCAAGTTAAAAGATTGGTTAGATATGAGTTTTACATTTTTTAAAAAGTTGTAATAAAAATTCATAATTAATTATTACTTGGAAAAATTTCAAAACTATACACATCAAGGCATGAGTCCCACTTTATATCTAAAATATTATAATTCTATTGTGAAAGTTTAGAGATTGAATTGGAGACGGACACCTACTTCTTATTTTTCTGAGATTTAAGTTTTATATACGCATTTGGAATTTCAAATTTTCACAAAGGAAATATTTTTTTTGTTTTTAAACAAACCTATTGGTTTAAGACACATTCAATTTGCCTCTGATTCTATTCTTACATAGTTTGAAATAATATAGATAACTTATTCAATTTTTTACTTTAAAGTTTCCTAACTCTGATTTTTCTAATTTTTTTGCCACTTGAGGGCCTATTTTTTTCATGATGATCCTGCACATACCCTTTGATAAGACGCTATTGAGAAAAGACTATATTGTTTGTTGAAACCAATATTGTTTCAGTTTATGTCATTTTCCATAAGGCATTGTTGATTTTTGTTCTCTAGCCTATGATATAATGTTTCATTTTTAATAAGGTACTATTGAGAAAAGACTATATTGTTTGTTGAAACCAATATTGTTTCATTTATGATTGCATTTTGTGGTGATGGTTTTGCATGGGTTTGTTACTGTGAATTTTTTGTGTTTTGTGGGTTTTCCCATCTAGGTCACTATTGAAACCAATATTGTTTCATTTATGGCTTTTTCTTTATGGCAATGGTTGTAATGCAATAAAATAGTTAATGTTATACAATTTTTATTTTTTTCCATAAGGCATTGTTGATTGTTGTTCTCTAGCTTAGGTTACATTATTTCATTTTCGATAAGGTGTTATTGAAAAAAAGACTATATTGTTTCATTATTGATGAGGTGTTGTTGTGAAAAGAATTTTTCCATGTGCGGGGTTATTTTGGTTTTTCTTGCATGGGTCTATTATTGTGAATTCTTTTGTTTAGTGGGTTTTTTCATCTGGGTCCCTGTTGAGACCAATACTGTTTCATTTATGATTTTCATGTGGTGCTAATGGTTTCAAGGAAATTAAATAATTTATGGCATTGTTGATTGTTTTTTTCTAGCTTAGGCTATATTGTTTCATTTTCGATAAGGTGTTGTTGAAAAAAGACTGTTCTATGTGTTTTTTTCATTTGGGTCAGTGTTGAGACCAATATTGTTTCATTTATGGTTTTCCTGTGGTGCCAATGGTTGCAAGGCAATTAAATATTTTATGTTATTTTTTCTAATGCATTGTTTACAAAGCTTTGGCTATATGGTTTTATTTTCACTAAGGCAATAAACTAGTTGATGTTATATAGTTTATGTTGTTTTCCATAAGGCATTGTTGAGTGTTGTTCTCTAGCTTTGGCTATATTGTTTCATTTTCGATAAGGTGTTGTTGAAAAAAGACTGTTGTATGGGTTTTTTCATTTAGGTCACTATTGAAACTAATATTTTTTCATTTATGGCTTCCATTTTGTGGTGATGGTTGCAACACAATAAACTAGTTAATGTTATACAGTTTATGTTGTTTCCCATAAGGCATTATTAAGTGTTGTTCTCTAGCTTTGGCTATATTTTTTCATTTACGATAAGGCACTCTTGGGAAAATAATTTGTGCATGTGTGGGGTTACTTTTGTTTTTTTATGCATGGGTTTGTTACTGTGAATTCTTCTATTTTGTGGGTTTTTTCCATCTGGACCACTATTGAAACTAGTATTGTTTCATTTATGGCTTCCATTTTGTGGTGATGGTTGCAACACAATAAAATAGTTAATGTTATATAGTTTTGTTGTTTCCCATAAGGCATTATTGAGTGTTGTTCTCTAGCTTTGGCTATATTGTTCTATTTTCGATACACAATAAAATAGTAAATATTATAGAGTTTATGTTGTTATCCATAAGGCATTATTGACTGTTGTTCTCTAGCTTTGGCTATATTATTTCATTTTTTATATGCAATAAAATAGTTAATGTTATAGAGTTTATGTTGTTATCCATAAGGAATTGTCGATTGTTGTAACATACATTTCCCACCACTGTGATCAATGGTGAAACCAATGTTTCTTATTGTGCTTAATATAGAGCCTATCATTCTAAGTTATGAAACCGTAGCAATATCAAAGATAGACATATGCAAGATAACTTTATGAAACCTTCTATTTTGTGGTTTTCCCTTATTGTGTGCACTTTGGCTGAAATTTTTGTCGGCCTTCCTGCTCCACCACCCTCTTTACTATTTTCAATTTTTTTCCTAAGCTTCATTTTTCAATGTAGACATTAATTGACAACATTAGGCCTTGGTAAGTAAAATGCATTGAAAAATTCTTTGAGGTTATTATTGAAAAGAGTTCCTCAAAGTATCATGTATGATTTTTAGTCAAGCCTTTTGCATGAATTCTAGATCTTTGATCACCTACTCTAAAGAAAATTTCTTTTAGAGAATGCATTTCTACATGTTCTTTATGAAGGTCATCAAACTCGAAGTGCAAGATCAAAGATATGGAATTTATGAAAAAGGGTTAATTCAAAATTGGCCATTATACTCTCTAGAACTTCTTCCTTTAATAACTTCAAAAATATTTTCAACACATTGTATGTGGTAACCAATGTTTCTTATTACGCTTAGTATAAAGCCTATTATTGTAGGAATTCCTTTTTGAGGATGAAACAAATAAAAACTATCTTCCCAAAATAGTAAACATGGGGAGAAGTATATATGAATGTTATCTATATCATTTTTTTTTTTGATAAGGTACTATTGAAAAAATAATTTTCTAGGTCATTGTTGAAACCATTATTGTTTCATTTATGACTTTCTCTTTGTGGTGATGGTTGTGATGCAATAAAATAGTTAATGTTATATAGTTTATGTTGTTTTGCATAAGGCATTGTTCACCATTGTTCTCTAGCTTTAGCTATATTGTTTCATTTTTTATACACAATTACATTGTAAATGTTATAGAGTTTATGTTGTTATCCATAATACATTGTCAACTGTTGTTCTCTAGCTTTGGCTAAATTGTTTCATTTCTGATAGGGTATTGTTGAAAGAGGAATTTGTTTGGGTACAGGGTTTATTTTATTTTATTTTAGTTCTTTTCTTTGCATGGGTTTGTTACTATGAACTATGCTATCATCTATGACATTTTTTCATTTATGCTTTCCATGTGGTGTTGATGGTTGCAAGGAAATTAAACAATTTATGTTATTAGGTTTATTCTTTTCCCCCCTTGCATGTGTTTGTTGTTGTGAATTCTTTTTTGTTTTTGGTTTTTCCCACCTAATCCACTATTTTTAAAAAATTATTGGGCTGCAGAGTTGTTATGTGTTTTTGGGCATATCTTTGTTAGTATGAAACCTCTTGTCCAAATTTAAGCATCATCTCATGTGTTGCATAAATTAATATGATAAAAAAATTCATTACAACTTATTGTAGTACGAAAAAATTTAACACTTAAATGCATCATACCTTTGAATTTAATCAAATTTATTGAATGTGGCACGTCTATGAACTTCAAGATATAATAGTATGGTTATGTGTCAATAAACAAAAAAATAATTCACCATAACTTCATCACAGTGAATAACCAACCAACAATAAACCCGACTTGATGTCATGTCTAACTCCATCAAAGTAACAATTTTAAAATGATCATCAATACCTTCACTAATTATTGATATATGAACAATGATCTTCTTTCCATGTTCATCAAGAAAAATGATTTCTTATTTTTCAATATAGCATCATCTAATGTTCTTTTTTTTTTGATATAGATGTAGATATAGATATAATCAAATGTATTGACTGAGGCATGTCTATGAACTTCAAGATATAATAGTATGGCTATGTGTCAATAAACCAACAATTAATTCATCATAACTTTATCACAATGAATAACCAACTAATAATAAACCCGATTTGATGTCATGTCTAACTCCATCAAAGTAAGAATTTTAAAATGATCATCAGTACCTTCACTAATTAAATTGATATATGAACAATGATCTTATTTCCATAGTCATCAATCAAAATTATTTCTTAGTTTTGAATACAACATGGTCTAATGTTCTTCTTTATTTATTTTGATATAGATGTACATATAGATATGCACAACAACTTGCACAAAATCCCACAAACCATAGATTCATCATTTTATAGGGGGAAACCCTCATACATGAGATGTGACAATATTAAATATAGAGAACCCATGCCTTATTTAGTATGAATGTTTTGTTTTCCTTTCTAAATAATGTTTCCTTTAATATATAATTCTCATTAACATGAATTCCACTCATAGTTAATATGATACTTAATTAGCATAACAAGGTACTAAGTCAAATATTTAATCATGAATTTGAGAATAAAGACCACAAGGTTCAATCAAGATGATATTATTAGTTTTACTTATAATAATATGTTCACAATTCAATCATTACATAATAGAATGACTCAAAGGTACATACCTATTCCTCTTATTGATTGATATGTTGCATTCCAGTTTTCTACACCTTGCATTTAATACTTGTTCAAGTAATAAAATAGTTTATGCTATTTTCCATAAGACATTGTTGGTTGTTGTTATGTGGCCTTGAATAAATTATTTGATTTATGGTTTCTATGTAGTGGTGATGGTTGCAAAGTAATAAAATAGTTCATGTTCTTCTTGATAAGGCATTGTTGGTTGTTTTTGTGTGGCTTGAAAGATAGTTCTTATTTGTCTAGGCCTCAATAAGGATTTCTTAGAATGACAGGTTGTATATTAAGCATGAGATGAAACATTGGTCTCACTATTGATTATAGTGGTAGACCAACATACATTGTCTACTAGCGTAATCAATGGTGATATCAATGTTTTTTATTACACTTAATATAGAGGTTGTTGTGCATATGAATGTTTTTTGCATCTAATTCACAAACATACATATCTGCACATAGGGAAAATAAAATGAAATGCAACGAAAGAAATCCTACTCTCCACCCTATCATATTAGGTCATGGAGCCTCATAGGCTATCACCAAACCCCTAAGCAAGAACATAAATTTCCCCCTACTGTGTGAAACCAATGTTTCTTATTACACTTAATATAGAGCCTATCATTCTAACTTATGCAATCATAGAAATATTAAAGATATACATATGCAACATAACTTTATGAACTCACATGTAGCAACAATATACTCTACACTTGGCCAACACAAGAAGATTAAAACCACAAAAATCAAATGACAAAATTATGCAACCTCCTATTTTGTGGTTTTCCCTTATTGTGTGCACTTCGTCCAAAAAATTTGTCATCCTTCCTACTTCACCACCCTCTACTATTTTGATTTTTTCCCTAAAGATTCAATTTTCAATGTAGGCATCAATTGAAAAAATTAGGCCTTAGCAGGTAGAATGCATTGAAAAGATCATTGAGGTTATTGTGGAAAAGAGTTCCTCAAAGTATAATGTGTGATCTTTAGTCAAGTATTTTGCATGAATTCCATATTTTTAATTGGCTACTCTAAAGAAAACTACTTTTAGATCATCCATGTCTACACATTCTTGATGGTCATTAAACTAGAGGTAGCAGATCAAAGATATGGAATTTATGCAAAAGGGTTAATTCAAAATTGGCCATTATACTCTGCAAAAATTCTTCCTTAAATAACTTCAAAAATATTTTCAACACATTGTATGTGGCAACCAATGTTTCTTATTATGTTTAATATAAAGCCTATTGTTGTAAGAATTCCTTTTTGAGGATGAAAAAATTAACAAATATCTCTCCAAAACAATAAACAAGGGGAGGAGTATATATGAATGTTGTCTACATATATTTTCACATACATACATATATGCACATAGGAAAATAAAAATGAAACACAACAAAAGAAACACATGCTTTTTTGTGTATATATTTCCGGCTCTCAGTCGAGAAAAAAAGGTAGTGGATTTTTTTATTTTTAATATTCAATGTGCTTGGAATGTCAATAGAGAAGGCCAACGAAATTGAATTCCAGTTGGAATCAACATTATTTGTTGTATGGTTTATGTCTACTGGCAATGGTTACAAAGTAATAAAATTATTCATGTTCTTCTCGATAAGGCATTGTTGGTTGTTTTTGTGTGGCCTGCAGTGATAGTTTGTACTATTTTCCATAGGGCATTAGTGATTGTTGACCTATGGCTCTAACAATACATGTGGAAAATGTATATACACACATACACAACCACACATACATATAACCATTCAAAATAATACGACAATTAGCTTGTATACTCACGGGAACCCCAAAAGGACAATTACATAAAATTATAGCACAAAATATTTTTTTAAAGTACATAACATACATGTAATACGCATTAAGTCATGACATGAATTTCATTTAAGAAGATTTATTAACACATACATCCTTTGGGGTACACGAAGAGTCATTACGAGACTGAGATCCACACAACAACAATAAAGAATAAAATCCAAAGATATAATCCATAACAAAATAAACATTAACAAATATAACAGATACATGATAAACATTGATAAGAAACCATTTGAGTACATAAATACAACATATAAATAATTAACTCAACCCAATGAATAACAACTGCCATGGCCAATAACCACACCGAGTTAACATTACATTACAGTACAATGTTCTAGAGGTACAATGATACAAGAGTGTTTCCAACATGCACAGAAACCATACAACAAGAATCATGATACAAAGGAATAGATGAAAACTAGCTCCATGACGGATACAACTCTGGAGTCGCTGCAACAGCACCAATCCACACCTCTCGATCCTCGACTGGGGACCCAATGGGGTGCCCTCCCACTTTGGACCGTGTTGGTCACGGGGACCCACCCGGATTAGCTGGACCCCACAACAGGGGTCCTCGGCCAGGAACGTCCAGGCAGAGACCACAAGTTCCTGACGTACAAGGTGTCATGTAAGACTCGGATACCAAGGGACGTGATCGGCAACAGTAGGGTCGTTAAAAGGCTTAGATCATGCATCTCGTCACATAGATCAAGAAGTGACCCATGACAAACCAGGGTGGTCGTGGAGCCAGCTTCCAGATCGGCCAGGCATGATACAGTTACGAATTGCAATTAAAACAACACAATAACATCATAGCTGCACTTTTGATATCATAAGATACAAGATCGTAAATGAGCTCATACAAGACCACAAAACATACTAAAGATGTATTAAAACAATAATCATAAATCAATTTAAATCAATTCAAACAACAATCTAAAACAACTCCCACAACCTACTTCCAGAGGTACACAATAAAGTAAAACACATGGGCAACTAGGGGAGAGTGTCATCGCATAGTCCTACATGGGCTGTCATGTGCTCTTCCTCCCAACTGGAGGCGCCGGTCCCATCTATGGCTGTCTTGTGCTCTTCCTCCCAACTGGAGGCGCCGGTCCATAGGGTGACTCATGCGGAGCCGTAGACCTCTCGTGAAGACGAGGGTCGACCTTAGCAGCTCCTGACCTTCCTGACCTTCCGGTAGCCTCTGAGCACTAATGAAGGCAGAGGCATCCATTTTATTAATCTTATAATGATGTTACTTTACCCAGCCACTCCTAAGTTGGTGTGGGTTTCCTTGTTTACTAACTCATAGGTGGGTTATCGAGCCAGCGCTTCCACTTGGCGCCCGGCCCCGCGAGGAGCCACTCTCCCTAGAGACCCCGCAACATAGCAAAACCAAAGGGTTGTACCATCATAATTTGAACCAAGAATCACAATAGAGAAGCATGCGAGGCATTACCCATCTCGCTCCAAATACATAATCAAAGTCTCAACAATTCTCGTACAACCCTTCTCAAAATCATGAAACCAAAACACTTGCCACATCAAGAGCACATAAAGAGAGAGAACATCAATTATCAATCATCTCAAGCCTCTGGAAGCCAAAAGAATGAAAACCCACAAACAAGGGTAAAGTGAAGCAACAAGAGTTTTTCCTCCAATAATTCCAACACAAGGATAAAATTTCCTCAAATGAGAGTAACACAGAAAAGCCATAAAAAGAGAAGATTCATCAAGACCCATCCACAAATCAACAATGGTGTCACCTCAAATAGGAAGACGCAAAAGAAAATCAACCTTTAATCAAAATCACTTAATAAAACCAAAAGCCACCAACTAGGCATTCCATGGGAGACCTCAATTTTCTCCTCACTAGAACCCCCTTATGATGGTACACAAACCACTTTCATAAAAACAACAACATAGCAATGACAACAATAATTGCAAGGCCACCAGATCAATTTCAATTCAAATATAATGAGTGAATATATTAAAATAAGATCAACCACCCCATCCAAACCACATAAACAACTTTGATACAATATAAATCAGAAATCCAAGAAGATCAACCTCCCACAATTCATCAACAAAAATACAAGTTCCCAATTACATTATAACACAAATTTAAATGACAAAGGATTCCTTAAATCAAAACTAACCTCCAAAGGAATTCACACCAACATGGAACCATCCTTCAACAATCAAAGGTAAAAGCATTCAACCAGGCATCCAAGGCACCAAATTTAAGAACACCTTAAATACTCAACCACACATCACTTCGCATAATAATCAACAACCAAAGATTCAAACAAGAGCAATATTTAATAACCCATCAATTAACAACCAGAACCAAATAACTTTACAACTTCCCCAACGAAATTACTCAATTAACTAAAACAATTCATGATAATCATCACAAGTATTCTAAAAGACTTATCCATAAAGAGAGCTTGCAATTCAACCATTTAATGAATATAAAGGAAGTCAATTTTCAAAAAGATTAAAATCCCATTTTACCAGTAAACTAGCCAATTCGAGAATACCCTAATCAATCTCTAATTATTCCCATACATTTAAATTTCCCCTTTCAATGAGCAATAAATGAAAACTACTAAATAGTTGGGTATTTAACTTATTAACATTCATAACTACTTATGTTCAAAACATTAATTTAAACATTATTTCCACTACCCCTCATCTCACTATTTAATACTCAATTCCAATATTTAAAGTAATTGCGCCAACCACTTAAGACCATTTGTTATACTTAAAATGATAGTAATAACAATACTCTAAATGCTTAAACTACATATTAGAACTTACCACTTTTAAATCTTAAATCTATCTAAATAAATTTACACACAATAATTACCTTTTTAAAACCACTACATCTTTATATATTTTAATTCATTTTGAGGGAGGAAATATAAAAAGAAAAAAGATCTGTTCTAAAAATTCAACAAGACTACAAGACTACAACTTCACAAAATAAGAACAAAAGATAACTTATTCAATTCTAAAATTAAATTCCATTTCTAGAATATTCACACTAAAACGAGAATTAAATAAATAATGCTGTCAATTGATTTTTCTACTAAATCGTCCTCTCAAAATTGTAATTTAATAAATCAATAACAACAACCAGATTTCTTTCTTTATTATTATTATTTCCATTATAAACAGATTCTGCTTTATTTTAAACAGAAATAGAAACATAATATATATATATATTTTATCAAATTTAAATAATACTGCAACAGTTAAATCGGAGGACTCTAAATAAATGAATTAATATATATATATATATATATACGTATATTTATAAAAATAAAATCCGCATAATAATAAAAATATAGAATTCGCATTTTCCAAAATCAAACAACATATAAAATTTCGAATGGAAAGTTTAAACCATAAGGAAACCGCGGGGATAAACGCCCCGACCGTGGACAGTCCGCAGACTGTCACACGGTACCCACGGTGGTGTGGTGGGTACGGCTGCGGCCGAACCACCACACAGCCCCAATATAAATAAATATAAAACCCGAACTTTAATACAATGCACAGTGCTACGGAAAAATAACAAAAATTCAATGAATTTTAATTTTCATTCACTATTTTCACAAGTATAAATAATCATATATATCTATTACATATATATATATATATAACCTATATATAAAACTGGGCATTTCGAAATCAGGAAACAAAATAACCAGTGAATAATTTTATTTTTTTCTGTATATGATTAAATATAAACAAGAATATATACAACCTAGTTTTCCCAGTAAAAGATTATTCTTAAGATGATTAATTATATTTTCCAGACAAAACTACAGTACTACTGGTTCTTTTACAAAATTCTCATCTTAGTTATATTATAATGAACAACAGTACAAATCCAACAATTAATTTCATTTAAAATAAACAACAGTCCCGAACTCCCAGAGAATTTCAATCTAATAATTGACAGTCAAGAACCCCACCAAATTCCATTTTAACAAACAGCAATCCCAATTCCCAAAAGAAAATTTCATACACAGCGAAACAATTCCAAACAATTGCTATTTGATTTAATGCTACAACAAATAAATAAGTGAGGAACCTGACATCCTGCGGTTGAAGAAGATATGTAGAAGCTCTATTTCTTTTGCCAATCCAATCCTCCTCCAACGAATGTTTCCAGCAACAGCTACAAAATCCTCCCTTCAACTCCAAT
>VDFB02206419.1:0-10571 GCA_007258455.2 Sequoia sempervirens
GGCCAAACAAGTTGCCAAGATACCCAAACGATAGGATCATTCTCCTAGAACTTTTCCGGCAGCTCCAACACATTCAGACAATCTTCGGTAATAAGCACGTGGCAGGGATCCCATATCCCATGACCCTCAGCCAGGGCCTGTACCGACTGCAAACATCTCAATGCGCCGGCAACTCTGAGAAAGAGCTCAAGGACTACAATTTTGAATGGTACACGGCTCGCCCGCGAATGGACCCACATGGCCATGTCAGGAAGGCGCTAGGGCTGGCGTACGCCCACAAATACCATATTGAGGACTTCTAGGAAGATTGCAAAGATGACAAGGAAGTACGCATGAGGCATTAAATGCGCATGACCGTGCAGCTCCTAAGGAGGGTACAACTGTTCCAGGTACCGAACCAACTCGAGGAAGATGAGTCCACCCTTATGCATCCAAGGTACTCGGCAGTTGCCAACCTGGCAATCCCCTCCATAGACTGGGATGAGTAAGAGGTCGATGACCTAGACACCATCACCCAGCCAATCATAACGTGCACTAAGGAGTGGGTAGATGGGCAGGTGGCGCAGCTGAAACAACAAGGAGTGGTCCTAACGTATGAGGCGCTCAAGAGCGAGCCCAGTGCCACGGAGGACGTTGCCACCACCACATCAGCTGGTGAGACATCCAAGTCTCCCCCAGTCACTAGGTCTCAAAAGAGAAAGGGAACAGAGATAGCACAATCTGTCGACCCCATGGAGCCAGCAAAGAATGACACGGGAGGCTCATCTCCCAAGAGGCTCAAGCAGATGGTAACAACAACTAAATTGCAGCCTACCTTGCTTCTCCCTGCCCCTCCTAGCGTACCACCCGCTTCTCAGGCTATGATCGCCTCATCTTCACTGGTAGTGGACATCTCTGTCCATCTCACCCCTTCGCCCACGGCTGGGTCAGTGATCGTCGTTGACTCCTCTTTCGGCATGACCACTTCCCCTTCCTCTTCTGCTGCCATGTCACCTATTACATCCCTCCCTCTAGCTACAATTACATCGCCCATTCCCTTCGCCGCCATGCCTGAGGCCCTCACCAGACATATGCAGAACCTCCCCCCTGAGCTCTCACAAATACTGATGAATCCAGCTCTCCAAGCGGCCCTTGCCCAAGTCCTCGCGACAGCTCAGCCTTCACAACCGCCAACGGGGCCACCAGCCATGGAGGCCACAATGCAAATATCAGAGGAGTTGGAGGAGCAGGAACGGGAAGCCTCGAGGCCTATTGAGGAAGAGGCCGATGAATATCACGAGCACCCCGAGTACAAACATCGAACCATCGACAAGGTGGCCTATGAGGAAGAAGAGACAGGCTCTTCCGAGAGCGGGGATGAAGAGGATGGCTCGGGCGCCAAGGAGGTCATCCAAATATTTGATGAGGATCTTGAGGAGGAGTCGGCTCAGCAACTGAAAAATATCGGGGAGGAGGCAGAAAAGTCGCCATCTACTGGCAGCCGCCGAAGGAGCAGCTGCTAAAGGATTTATCGAAGGCTGAGACCCATGTTGTGAAGAGCCCCGAGGCCGAGGCTGCTGAGGAGAAGGAAGAAGAAGAGGCAGCTAAGGAAGAAGATCCCACCCGGATATTGTCCACCAGGCTGCCCGTCAAACACCTCGTGTTTTATGGAGACTCCGACGAGGAGGAGGAAGCTGCCAAGGAGAAGGAAGAGCCCCAAAAGGAAAAGGAGGCAGAAGTCTTGCCTATAACTGAAAAGGGTGAGGGAAACCATGATGCACCCAAGGATAAATCCACCATGCCTGATTGGTTGGAGAAGCATCTGGAGAAGACTACTCCTGTTCTGAAGGACCCGAGGGAAAGATTGGAGGCCATCTTGGCTCGATCCCTGACCACAACAAAGAAGGAGAAGAAGCCTAAGGTCCGTTCCAAGATAATGATGGATGCTTCCGGCTCCCGAGCAGTGCAAGTTGCGACACCTACAATTGGCTAGACCGGAGTGAGCTACGATATCTCCACCATTGACCTAGGGACAGCGACTAGGGAGCAGAAGGTCGAACATCTGGAGGAGTCAGTGGCCGCGGTGGTGCACCTAATCAAGCAAGACAAAGTCACCAAAGATGAGCTCAAGGCATAGGTTGCTGCCCTAACGGATTATATCCAGCAATGGTTCTCAGTGGACGACCTGCCTACCACCTCCACTGCCGCACCGCAACTGCTCTCCAAGGAACAGATAGATGAAGGCGGAAAGAAGGAAAACTTAAGAAGACTCTTGAGGGATTGGTTCCAGCGAATTCGTGAGCATCGGAAAGCGAGGGATCAACGAGTTTGTCACGGGTAGCCAATAAGTTATTTTACGATTGAAATCCTTGGAAGCATGAAGAAGCTCGCACCAATTTTCCCACTGCGATTCCTGACTCCACCTTCAGAAATTGGAAGCCATTCTTCGGATGCGAGGAGAGCATATGGGAAGAAAACTAGAGCTGAAGAAGAAGATCATTGGATGGTGGATGTGTGGGGCCTTGAGAGACCCGACAATAGAAGGGGCCGAGGTTAAGAACAAATCTGGCCGAGTGGATCTGGATATTGTGTGGATCAAGGAAATCCGGGCAGAATGCACTGAGTACCTTAAGCTGATGGCGGGCTATGATATGCCCACAGTGCAAATAGATGTCGAGAAGGTGAAGTCATACTTCCAGGAGAAGATGAAGAACGGAACAGCCAGAGAAGTCACCACGGAATTCCTAAGTTTTGCTGCCCGTGCCTTTGATCGATCAGAGCTATTCAGGGACCAAGGCTCAAAGTATGATGATGATTGGAAGCGGCTGGAAGAGAATGCCAAATAATGGAGTTACCAGGCATTAAGATGCGAGATCCTCGAGGTAGATAAGCTCCAGGCCATCATCCTCAAGTACATTGAACACGCAGCTTCTGAGGGCAAGAGGACAGCCCAGCCAAAGAAGAAGACTTCCCTGAAAAGTAGCTATAGCCAAGAGGGCAGCAATTAGCTATAGGACAAAAGAGCAATAGTGTCATCCACTAGATGACGAAATAGGAAAGGGACAAAGAATGTTTTTAAATTGTAAATCTATTTGGGGGTAGGTGAAACCCTATTTTGTAATGAATCTTGGCCACATAATGAGAATGAATCTTGGCCACTCATTTAACTTTTGGAAAACTATAAATAGAGCACTCCCCTCATCTGCAAAAGTGAGAGTTGAGTTGTTGTAAAGGCATGCTGCAGAAATTTATAAGAAATATCATTGACTTGGTGTATTTCCTTGATTTCTCTCTTGCCATTTGATTCATTTCTCTGAGTTCACATGTTTAGTTTAGATCTTGTGGCTGTTTAGTTAGCTGTTTGATATATTTAGTTGAATCTGAGGAATGTTGTTTGGTGTTTGTGAAAATTCCTGCATTGTTGATGATCCCTTAGTCCATACTTTTTGCTGTTTGCTGAAGGTAGATAGCTGTGCAAAGTTAGCCTAGACTTGATTTGAAGCTGCCCCAAACATTTATCTTTAATTCATGCATGTATATGGTGGATGAAGGATGAAATATCGCAGCCCTTAAGAAGATAGCACAATTTTTCATGATATTGGCCAAATCCACGGTTAAGTGGGATATTGTTTTAAGGAATTGTCCATTCTGAGACTCCATTGTGTCACTATTCATTGCAAGCTTTAGACTTAGGAACTTTTCTTCTTCTTCACTCTTTTCCACCTTTTTTTAGAAACTGATCAATACCAAGGTTCATTGCACATTGTAAAGCCAAATCTAATAACTAGATGGAGTTCAAGATTGTTGTATGAACCTGCAGCCAGCATATAATTGCCTTTATCCTAAGAATTCCTTTTCGAAGATCCAACTTCATGCTTTATGTCCACACTTTGTATTCTATGTAAGACCGCCTTGTGATTCCAGCAAATCACATCAAACTACTGAGGTATCTAAGCACTTTCATGACGACACACGGCGAGAGACCTTGGGATGGTATTACACCCAATCGATTGTGGGGTGTCTTTCAAGAGGTGGTGCACCTATGCAGCACTTTACGTGAAAGTGCATAAAAACACCATCAACAACCACAGTTAATCATGATAGATCTAGAATTACAATCAATACATACTCAGTTAATTTAAATGAATAGTGGATATTTTTTGCTAATTTAAATATATATATTTTTTTATCATGAATCACATATTGAATCTTTAGATGTTTGTGAGTATTTTCCAAAGTTTCATCTTAATATAGTTTTTCCATCTAGAAATTTCATAGAAAAATATCCTCATCATAACATAAAATTTTAAATGAGAATATCAAGGATGGAAGGATCATGCATAAAAAATATAAGAATATGTTAATATAAAAAATGTATGCATGTTTATCAATCACAAAAAATGATCTAGAAAAATTCATAAGGAGCAATTGTCCAAGGATATTTGGATGGGATCAAAGAGGTATATGACTATGTATGCTCAAACGTTGGTCAAATTATGATAAGAAAATATATACAAAGATGAATCAAAAATTGGAAAAATATTAAATAAAAGGATAAAAAATGAAACCATAGAGGTCAATTTAAGGATAGATATGGTGGAAACAATCAAAGTGAAAAAATTGAATCCTAAACCTTAGAGGAAAAGAAAAAATGAAGCATGAATAGGGAAAAGGAAATTATCCTAATTAAATATGTCATATAGGATAAATAATCATAAAATAAATCAAATGTGAAAATCTCAATTATAATACAAAGGTAAACTACTCAAGGGTCCACTTAATAAACTAATAGTATATCACCTATATTCATAAGATACTAATAAACACCCATAATTTTATTCAAATGTACTCCTTCAATTAAATTTATGATACCCTTTTTGCATAAATACTATAATTCGAATACCTCCCACTTTTGACCACTTATCTTATGTACCATTTTTAATTACATTTTTATATTCCCTTATTAGTTCTACCCTATCAATCGAGTACACTTTACACACCTACATATAACTCAAAACTAGGTTTGATTACCATCCCATTTATTAAAGCATCAACACATTAAATCTAGATGATATATGAAAAGCATGCCATCTAGTAGAAAACTTTGATTTAAAGGAACTTATAAATCTCAACCCTCAAACCCTTACAACTCCCACTTTAACTATGAATCCTCCTAATAATAAACATCTTAATTATAATATAAAAATTACTCTAAGTTATAATGGAAGGGTTTTAGAGATACTTTGTTTCTTCTAGGTAGGGTGTAATGTCCCAAATTTGAAGTATGATGTTCTCTAGATTACTCTCTATCTTTGGGAAAAGTTTTAATTTTCCTTGTACTATTGTACCTTCAACCAAACCTCACTTCCTTATTTTATTAAGTCTCTACAATTTTTTGGGACTTCCCTTATCTTAGTATCATTTTGTTTGGTTACTATTTCCTTAATCCCACGAATTTCCTTTCTTTAAAAAAAATTATCCTTTCGCATTTTAGCATCTATTTTCTTTCATTTCCCTTAAGTTCTTATTTCACCAATTCCCTATGTTTTAGACCTTTTTATTTTATTTTCTATCCTTTCTTTCCTTTCTTCCCTAAACCCCTACAATCCCAATTTCTAATCCCTTGTCATCAATAGAATTTCAAAAAAAAAATTCCCTCCTTAAACTCAACCTAGAGGAATTGATGACTTTGACTATTGATCCCCATGGTATTAGGTATCCCAAATTTATATTATATCATTATCTTTTAGAATTCTCCTTAGTGCCATACACAAAGTATTTTGTATCTTAGAATATTGAACCCCAATCCCTCCTCCTTCATCACTTTTAGGTATACAAAATTTTGAATCTTATTTTCCCTCATTACTATGATATTGGTTATTTCATATACCCAATCCTTGATTCCCAATAGTATAAGATATTGATGGGTAGGAGGTATTTTCCACAGTGTGTCAAATTATGATATTGTTATCAGGATTAAACTATGTAGTTTTTCAAGTCAATGAGTTTGACTTGAAAAACTACATAGTTGATTCTTGATAGCAATATAATACTATAAGATATGTTGAAATTATGATCTATAGGCCCCTAGTGCTTTATTTTTATCATTTTTTTTTTAATTTCCTATTTTCATATGACACTTGGTATTCTATTCTTTTGAATCATGATCCTTCCTCCTTTCTACATAAAGTATTGTTAGACCCCAATCCCCATTTATTTATCATGTGTTAGTATACAATATTTTAGGTTTCCCTTCCCCTCATCATTATATTATCAAGTATTCTATATTGTTGATCCTTGATTCCTATTAAAGTAAATTATGTCAATATCTCCATCCTTTCTTCCTCCTACAGTAGGTATCTTAAAACCCTAATCATCACTCCCTCTTGCATCAAGTATCTATATATCCTAATCCCCATTCCCCATTTCACTTCCCTTTTATAAACCTTCATTTTTTTCCTTACCATCCTCCCCCCTTATAAATTGGCTTGCAAGGATCTTGTTCCTCATTCCCCACTTCCCCACTAACCATCCTTTTTGGTCTCATAGACCTTTGCATATCTTTTCATCCTATCATGCTTTCACCCATTCACTAAAGCCCCGTCCTTGAACCTTCAAAAAATTCAATACCAATATATCTAGTAGAAATCACTTGAATGGAATTTTCATATGCCTCAAACCCTAGTCCCCTATGCAAATGTATCCATTGACATACAAATCCCTATACAATTTATCCCTAGATTACAAAATTATCCTTTCCCATGTGAATCCATAGACCCCTAGTCCCCTATACAAATACATCCATTGTCACACAAAGTATCAAACCCTTTGTCCCTCTTACAAAAAAATCCATAACAATATGATTCACTGGAATCTCAATATCCCTTACTAATTCTCCCTTGATCATGTCAATCTAGAGGTTATACTATTGATTATGCTTTTCAATACTCTCTTATCCATGTCAATCCCCAAAACCTTGGTCCTTTTTCCATATACATCTTCTACATTAGTAGTTCATCAAACCCTCTCATTTAGGCATGACGTTTATATAACCTTTTTATTCAATTAACGGGTTAACACATCAACTATGGATGTCATCAATGACCTCAAATGACAAGATAATTTAGAGAGAATAATTCAAACTTTTTTCATCATGTTTACAACCATGATAGACCTCCAACCTCTATATATTCAAGTATAATTATCATTTATAGCTAATTTGTCTGATATATCAATAAATATTAACATTAATTACATAGTTTGAGCTCACTTGCATTTAACTATTGAATCTGAGGATGAAAGCCCATGAATTGTAGAGATCAATGTATGAAACTCCTATATTTTTTGGGATATTGGAGGATGAAAACCCTTTGATTTCTTATGGGTAGCTTCATATGGAGGTTGCATCTACACTTCAAGTTTGAAGGATTTTAGCATTCTAGGTATCTCAACATTTTAGCTATTTTTTAAATATGTTTGCATTTGCAATAGATTTTTAACTCTAAAGTGCTTCAACATTTTGGGAAGAAATTTTTATAATCCTTTGAAAGATAAATATGTTTGAATGAGATACTTAACCAAAATATTTAGTTGCAACTAGTTTATAAGAGAAAAACTATTTTATATGTTGTGGGCATTTTACATCTAAGCATTTAATATGAATATTTGTTGTGGGTATTTTAGGTTGATTATTTCACATCAATTTTTTGGTCTTACGTTTATCACATGGGGTTATGAAATCACCAAAATATGTCCCACTAGTTTTAGAGAACTTAGGTAGGATTGTACTAAACCTACACATCCTTGGTGTGACAATTTTCTTTCTTAACTACATTAGAGTTTGAACTAAGAAATATCTTGTGGTATTATGAGGCTCTAACACAATACACACCTATGTAGTAGAGAAATAGTGTCATGACCAAGTAGCATGATTAGTCTAGTGACTTTTTTCTCTCATTAACCTATGTAAATGAAGTTATAGATGATTTGGAATACTCCTTATAAGCACATTGCCTTCCTATTGCGTAATTTTTTAACCCCCAATACCTACCCATATCATATTAATTAAAGTATATTTTTTCTTTGTAATATCGAAGAAATATATTGGGTCATAATTTGGCTATTTAAAAACCCTAATATGAATGTATGTGATGAGTTATTGCTTTAGTGATGAACCCCTAAGGGTAAAACCTTAAGTTCAAATCCTAGGGGATATAGGAATGTTGAATTCTCAATTTATGTGATAAAAAAATTATACTACATAATAAATCTAGGATACTTAAATAAGTGCAAGACTAGCAAGCACAAATTTACCTAGATTAGTAATCAATAATTACAATAACTATACTAAAATTATATAAGAGATTGGAGTATTTAACTTTTAGAATTGATGATATAGAAATAATATTTGATGTCACATTAGATCCATTAATTATTATTTAAAAATGAATTATCTTAATCTAATTAACATGCCATAATCCATATAACCTTAGAATTTTCTATGATTCAATCATAAATGTTAAGAAAACAATTTCAAATAATACAAATTCAATCTAAGATATAAAATTGAATCGTACAATATAAATTTTTTTAATATAATACACTTCAGTAAACCTACTCACCTTTACCTTCTTAAAAACTAAATGCATGAAATTGATAACTAAGAATATTGTTGGATAGAATTCTAACTCTATAGGTAATTGCATTGTCTACGTTATTATTGATATAAAAAATATTGTTGACCGCACAGCCAACCCCAATAACCGTTCTAACAGATTAACGTAGACCGCCGCCAACTGACCGCGTTAATAGATAAATAACCGCCCTATTTTATACCAATGTCGGGAAAGAAGATCTGAGATTCAATGTACCTCCATTGACCTTCTCCATTTTCTATAACTAGTATAATTTCCCTCATAATTGAAGTGCAACTATAACCTATGCCAAAGACAAGGAAAATATTGAAGTAATGTGGTTGCTCAAGTACTCAAAAGCTCTC
This sequence comes from Sequoia sempervirens, assembly GCA_007258455.2. Lineage (NCBI taxonomy): Eukaryota > Viridiplantae > Streptophyta > Pinopsida > Cupressales > Cupressaceae > Sequoia > Sequoia sempervirens. The sequence continues at coordinate 8,978 of VDFB02206419.1, forward strand.
AAGCATGCTGAAAATAACTTGTGTCCAAAATGACTTGAAAGAGGGCCTTTTAAAGAATCCCAAACTGAGAATGGATGGCCCAAATTAAAAGTTGGTGAAGCCCTAATATCAAAGGCCAAGATTCAATGTGATAATGAGGATTAGGGTTAGGGAAATATTAGGTCAAAGTTAGGGAAAGTTTTGAAGTGAAGGGTTGAGATTTAATTGGAATAATCAAACCAATGTTGGAGAAAAAGAATTAAGTGGAATAATAAGAGTATTTAATTTATGGGGAGAAAGGTTGACTTATAGATTAAATAATGGTTTTAATTGTTCATAAATGGGAATAAGAGATAAAAGGAATGGAAAATGGGTTAAATAAATAGATTTATTTAGCGAGGATAAATAGAAATTTACAGTATTATAAATTTATTTAATTATTGGAGGTAATAAGGGTTAATTAGTGATGTTCTTAAACAAATAAATGTAATTTATTTATTTAAATAATCATGGAGGAGTAATTATGACATTAGGAAATGATTAAATAATTGAATCATGTGAGGGAGAAGCATGGTCATCATAAAAAATATGGTTTGCAAGTCAAGACCATTTTTATGTGTCTACATTTTTCCCCTTTTTGACATGATCCAGTTTATCGCATTATGTCAGAGAACAAGTAAAAAATATGTTCCAATTTGAAAGTGAGGAGAGGAAGGATGATGAGGAGGTAGAGGTATGCCCCCTCGAGAGGACAGGTAGGTTGAAAGAACATGAATATGCTCTTGAAATTGATGAGAAGACAAGAGGATGAAGAAATAGAGGAAATGTTAGCATGGAAGACATGGATGTTAGGGTGAAAAAGGAATACTTCAATATTTTTCCAAATAACATCATAGGCATTGTATAATCATCATTAGGCGATAAAATTTGACAAATGGACAACAAACACCATGATATGGCATAAACCAAGGTGTGCAAGGTCATCCACTTGTGAAAAATAAATAGTCACAGACAAGGAATGTCTTAACTCATACTATGCCCTAGTCTTTTTGTCAAGACACACCAATGACAACAATCAAAGAAACTCAGGTAATGAGACATCATTGCACTTCTAAATCCTTCAGGGGACATCCTCGAGGTGGCTAGAAACATGACCAAGAGACAAAGAAATAAAAAGATAAGACAAAATAGAACCAACAAAATCAAAAGCTATTCAATATGTTTGCTAATATTTGTTTGTCAAATGTTGAATGCTTGATGGTTTGATAGTTTGACTATTTGATAGTCTGATAATTTTGATAGTTTGACAATGCTTGTTGTCAAGATGAACACATCCTAAAAATGCCAATAACTATGTAGCAAAGCTCGTCGTTAGGAAAGACACATCCTAAAAAGGAAAATGATCTTTTGACAAGGTCCAATTCCAAGGACACATATTGAAGGGGACCATAAAAGCATTTGGGTTGACATTTTTTAAAATTTATTTGTTGGTTGACATGGTGACTAAGCTGGACTATGTTGTTTTGTTGCTTCCACGATTTGAATTTTGGTGTTCAAATGATTGCCTTGTTTTGAATTATGTGACTATGTTTGACTTATTTGTTGTTGATGGGAT
>VDFB02206420.1:0-18276 GCA_007258455.2 Sequoia sempervirens
ACATATACGCATACATACATGCATGCATACATACATACATACATGACACACCAGCGTACATATAGATATAAACATATGAACAAACATTCAAAAAGTTGGCATTTAACTAAAGGAATAAATAACGCGAGCACATTATTTGTTCCTAGAAATGTTCCACCGAGAAGAAAAAGTGAAAACTAGTAAATAACGCGAGCACGTTATAACATGAGCGCGTTATAATGCTAGCACGTTTTATTTTGCTTTGGGAATCCCTAAGCCATAGCTTTGGTATTTGCCTTGGAATACTAACCCAAAGGCTTGGAGGGCATTCCCAACGACCAGAGACGTGTTTTTTGCAAACTCTACAATTTTTCACATAATCGGGTTTGTGCTCACCGTCAAGATTGCATTTGGTTCAATATCGACAAAATCGAACACATGGGTAATGCTAAGTTTTCTCTTAGCTTTCCAACGATGTAATTTTTTTCACTTTCTGACAATGTTAGGCCTTTCATCCATAATTTATTTTGTTTGTATGCGTTTTTTTGTCAAAATTTCAAATAAATTAAATTTTTAGAAACTAGACTCCATTCTACAAATTTTAAAAAAATAAAAATTTAAAAAAATATATTACTTTCAAAAATTTGTAGGGGGAGCACGGCCAAAATTCTGCTTTTTATGAAGTTCCACTTAGAAAATTAGTAAAAAATCAAATATTCATTAAAAAATTATCAAATTTTTTTTGCATCAACTAGATGCTATTAGCTAACTTCTGATTGTAGCGATTTTAAAAATACTTAAAAAATGTTCACCGTGCTCAAGTCGTACAAGAGTTGCTATGTTATGTTTTTCTGACACAAACAAGACCAATTTGTGTACATCCCTCTGTTGAACTCCTTAATCTCAACCATTTTCAAACTAAATTAGTAGTTTCGAAAGTAGACTCAGAGCACTTCGATCCTTGTTTTTGTTCCATCTCAAATTTTGAGTGTAACTATCCTCAATTTCACGTCCAAGGTCAGCATTTCTTGATTTGAGAAAAAAAAATAAAAAAAATAAAAAAAAAAAAAGTGGCCACTTAAGCCCCCTTTTTGGGAACCATCTTGGTGCAATTACCCCATAGTAAACAATTAATTAACCCCTTTAGAAAATCGGGTGTGCCTAGCTAGTGCAAAAAATACTTATGTAATATCTTCAACCGATCACCTTGGAGGAAATAATTTAGTATTTTAGATATTCCAATCTTTGACAAACATGGCTGCAATTGGATTGGGAATAATCATAAACAATGACAACACAAATGAGTAGATTATTGATAAACCAGTAATAAATTAAAATTCTAAAAAGAAAATATAAACTATTACCAACAAGGTCACCTATGAGAAGAGCAAATCCACCCCTAAAGAAAAAAAAGTCACCTCTAAAGAAGTGCAACCACTTGTCAAGAAAATTCTCCTTTGAAGATGTGGACCCACCTATCAAGGAGTTAGGTCCACCTTTGAAGAATTCAGAGCCACCTCTAATGGTGGTTATTGTTGGAGGGGGTTAGATTTGAAGCACATCTTCCCTTGAAGGTGTTACATCCACCCCTAAGGCAGACATATTCACCTATGTAGTGGATCCGCCTCTAAAGCTAAAACTTGCAAATTATCAAAATGAAAACTACAAAATATAGATTAAATAACCTGTGACGTGGATCCCACTGTGCATGCTAGAAATGTGTGCGGCGATTTTAACAACCTAAGAATGCAATGGAACACAAATAAACCAAGAAAATCATAAAACCAAGCAAACACTCAAGATAAGGCCTAAGATGAAGCTCAAACATGCACCAAATAGAGTGAAAATGGGGCCAAGGAAGAGCCCGATGTCAGGATTTCCCCATTGATTCAATGATATGTTTTCTCTACACCAATTTTGGCAGCATAACACCTTTCTTTAGCTCAAATTTGGTTACAATATGGTTGGATTTTCATGAAGGTTGCATGAAGGCTTGAATGTGCATGAGTGTTGATTGTAGATGTTGCAAAAAAGGTTGTGTAGTCATTTAAAAGGGGAAAATGTAAATGGACAGCTAGGATTGAGGGAAGGATGAGATCAAGGGTTGAGATGCCTTGAGGCATCAACCCTTATGGTGATGATACTTGTCATCATGTGAGGGCATGAGAGGATGTGTAATGTAATTGGTAAGTGCAATAGGGAATGGGAAAGATCTCCTCATAAAGGAGTTTATTGTCCAATCTTCCCAAATCATGGGAGGATGGGACAAAGGGAATTTAAAATTCCCTTATAATCCACATAGGAATGGGGAAAAGGAATTTGAAATTTCTTGGAAAGAATTAGGTGAATAAAATAGAATTAAAAAATCCATGAGGGGTATGGGTTGGCTTCTCCAAAAGGAGAAAGCAATAAATAAAGGGTTGAGTTGGGGATATGCCATAAATGGTATGAAGATTAGGTTTGATTAACCATGGGTCTTGATTATGGAAGTAGCAGATTCGGTGGGTGATTAAGTTAATGGAGAGAAATTAGGATCCACTTGCATATGTTGGAGGATGTGAGACCTCCTAATCAAGGATTATGAATGTGTACATCTTAATGATGAGATTAACAAGCACGCTTAGGATTAGGAGTGAATTATGGAGGATGTGACTAGGTGAGAGAAAGTGGGGGGAATTTAAATATTAAATTTTATTCCCATAGGGGTGAGTGACTAAATTAAATAAATTAGTCTATTTATTTAATTTAGAGATGAAAGATAAGGTAATAAAGTATTTAATTAAATAATTAAATACCTTATAAGACCTTAGGAAAATGATGGATATTAATTAAATAATGACAAATATTGTTTAATTAATGTAGACAAGGAGGTGGATTATGGAGGATGTGACTAGGTGAGAGAAAGTGGGTTGGAATTTAAATATTAAATTTAATTCCCATATGGGTGAGTGACTAAATTAAATAAATTAGTCTATTTATTTAATTTAGAGAGGAAAGGTAAGGTAATTATAAAGTATTTAATTAAATAATTAAATACCTTAAAATACCTGAGGAAAATTATGGATATTAATTAAATAATGATAATATTATTTAATTAATGTGGACAAGGAGCTGAAATAGGTGAAATAAAGGTAAATTTGACCAAATATAAATGGTCAAATTTAGGTTTCTACACATACATACATGCATACATACATACATACATACATACATACATACACACACACACACACACACACACACACATATGATCAATCAAGATGTAAAGACAAAATAAGGACTTAAATTATGAAATTCAAATTATATTCTACATCTAATTGACACTTCAATTTAGTGAAGGAATTGAACAAAATATTAAAAAATTAAAGTTCTCACACCCACAAATCATTGTTGCATAAACAAAATGTGTTTGATTGTGCTCTAATGGTTTTGTTCTTGAGTGATGATTGTATGTGGATTCTTAAATTGATAATATGACTTTGCATCCAAGAAGGCTTATAAAAATGGCTTCCAAGAGGGTTTATTTATTAATCAGAGTGATGATCCAACATATTAATGATTGAGGATGATTGAGAGGATTGAGGGAAGGAGAAGCCTCTAAGTGTCAACTTGTAACTAGTTTATTTGAAGAGCCCGCCAAGATTACAAGGACTTCAATGATCAAAGATTTTCTTGGGAAATGATGAAAGGTGACGATCAAAAACAACCTTTTCAAAATTTTAGAAAGTATTTTTTGAGACATGTGAAGGGTCATTATTTCTTAGAGAAATAGATGGATAAGATTTCATGACAGGATTTTTGGAGAAGTGGGATAGATAGAAAAGTGCATGCAAATTTATTTTTGGACACATGTACAAGTTTGACCATGGCTTAAGCTTGCTTAGGAATGTGTAAGTGGATTTATTATTTAACCAATTGGTTTTAGTTAAAAAAAGGCTTGAGGTGTAATTTTCAGGGAATTCAATAAATAACTTGTATTTATTTAATTTTTAAAGGATAGGATTGTGAAAAGTAAACTTAATTGAATAAATGTTGAATTTGTAGACACTTAAAAAGTCTTGATTGATATTATGCATCTGATTCTGATTAACTAATTTTAGTTCCTCCTAAATCACTTTGGACTAGCCAATTAATTAAATAATCAACATTATTTAGTTAAATTCATCAATTTCTACTATTAATCAAATAATTAATTTTATTAGATTAATTCACCTTTCTTCTGATTAATGTTCATCATATTAATTAAATCAAATCATTTAATTAAATTCCCCTAAAGTCCTCTCATTTAATTAAATAAATCAAATCAAATTTCACAATCCCCTAACCCATCTAGGTTAATTAATTTTGAATTAATTAAACTTTAAATCACTTTCTAATCATCATTAACAAATCCTCTAGCTTTTAACTTCCCAAGAGTTAAATCAACCCATGGTCAGCTACCAGGTTGCAAATGAAAATTAATTTCTTTTAATTAACTAATTACCCTATTTATCCTCACAATGGCATATTCTTAAGAACATTCCTTTCAACTACCTCCTCATTTAATTTCCCTCCAAAGGTTTTAAATAGCCTCTTACACATCCATAAATGCCTCTTACATTAATTTACTTCTTCTTACATATTTTCAAATCTTCAACCACATTCATTTACTTCTTCTTACATCCTTTCAAATCCTCAACCATTTTCATTTATTCCTCTTACATCTCCTTTACTCTACACATTCCCCAAAATATGATCCACCCTCATCCAATAGAATTGTGACAAGTGTCATATTCCTATTGGCTCCCCTTTTATCCCACATTCACCAATTTCTCTCATTCTTCAACCCTTGAGTCATATAAGTAGAGGCTTCCTCTATAGAATATGGATCCACAACTTGAAGCATTCTTACTATAGGCATTTTCACTCATAGCATTCACCATTTTCATCATATTTTGAGCTTGTTTCATCATCTTAGGTACTTGGAATCAACTACATCATTGGAGCTTATCAAAAGGATTGGGAAATGGCTTCTTTCCACATCAAAGGAGCACTAATCCCCCTATGGGATGGAGGTTTAGTTATTTTAGTTGATTACATGTTATCAGTTAGCTTACTTATGTTTTCATCTTGATTTCACTAAGAATCTCATAGGGAGTTATTTGTTTGGATTTCTAACTTGATTAACACTTTTTTTGTCTCTTGTTAGTTAATTGCAGATTAGGCACTCACATTTTGGCACTAGAAGGAGGGCTAACCTTTTTAATTTTGACAAATTTGGTTTGAGAATGACATTTTTTGTAGCTACATGAGGGCGACACCACCTTTGCTCCATATAGGGCCGCTTTTGCATACAACACCGCATTTGTTTCTAGCAAAGCATTTTCTTTGTCTTTAGCATCGCCTTTGTCACATTGTTTCACGGTCACAGGTTCTTGTTGTGTCACCTTTGCAATAGCATTGCTTTTGTCTGCTCAAATTTTTTGCTTAATTATGCTTTTTGACATGCCATCGACTTTGCTAAAGTGTCACATTTGTGTTCTCTATCTACTACAGAGCACTGCCTTTGCATTTCACTAGTGTCATCATTTTTAGCACTGCCTTTGTTAGCCCACAGAGCGTCGCCTTTGCAAATTAAAGAGGAAAACTAGTTTGAAGAACTAAAATAATTTTTTAATGCTCATTGTAATAGCTTAAGCTTTCCACTTCTACTTTTTTTTTTCTATTTTAGGACTAACTAGCATTACTTTGGGCTTAAAATTAACCATCTAATCAATTTTTTCAAAGTTAGACTAAAAATTGAACATTAGGAACTTACTAGACATTGCTTTGTGCACTAAAATGTAACAAGACAAATTCACACTTATCTTTTGGTGCTTAAAATGAACTCACCTTTACTTTTTGGATTAAAAAGAACTTGTGCCTTCTTTGTTTTGTGATTTTTTCAATTCTTATCACTTCAATGAGTATGCACTTCTCTTGCACCACTCGGTGATCTTGAGAATCATAGCATTCCATTGACATTGGTTGTCTAAATCACCCACATATTTCAATTTGGATCTAAAAATTAACCCCATGCGAGTGTAAGGAAATGGCATTGTGTGTGTTCCCTCCCTACACTTTATGCAATTTGGGCGGTTGAACAATAAATGTACTTCCTTGCTTCTATCTCTCTTTGGAGGATTTTCCTCCTTTCTTCGAAAGGAGGGAATAACCCAAGTGGAAACAAGCTAAAGCCAAGCTCTTTCAAGCCACTATATAAATAATGTGTGTGTGATGAAAGTCATACATGTCATGCCCAAATTTTGCACGTAAGACACAAACACAATCAACATTTTTTTTTTTTAAAACAAAGTTATAAAACACTAACAATTGCCAACCATCCACGAACATGGTAATGTACTCTACACATTATATGATGATGTACAAATTTCATCACTAGCAACACCTCACCTAGGGGTAGGGTGTGAGGATAATGGGGTCTGGTCTGCGAGATCTATTGCACATGTTATGATGCCGACAATTTCTACTAGAAAAACCCAATTATTTTTTTCTTTTCTTAAAAGACAATAATTAAGCTAGTTAACCTTCTAAGGGCTTGAGACATAATGCTAGTATAAGTATGAGTTGTATACCTATGCTTTTGTAATGTCCAAATTTTGATAGAAGGGAAAAAACATTACTAAATCTTTTTGAAACAATGACGTAAATACACTATAAATATCTCTACCATGTATTATCGTGAAAACATAATATAAGTATTAGACAAATTTTATATTTTCGATTCAAATATAATTATCACATAATAAAAGTATTATTTTTATATAAATTGTACATAATAATTTTAAATTTCTTATTTCCAAAATAATAACCAATATAATACATAAAATATTTATTTTTTTAAATGTCTTATATACATCGAATATATAATAAATAATCTCACTTTATTACAATAACAAAATTACTTATATACATTTATACCATCTCCAATAATCACTTTAACTTTTTAGCTATTTATTAAAATAATTATTCATTTCTTATTTTTTAATTTTATCTTCCTCTTTTCTATAAAAATAAGGCAATCTCATGAGGGGGACTTATATTTAATAAACCATGTTACTTTTAAAAGGGCCCCGCCCTTTTACTTATTTATCTTTAATTCTTTTATCAATACTCATATTAATTTAACTCTAAAACTCAAACTCTAATATTATCTAAAGTGAATGAGGTGGGTGAGTAAATGGATGCCTTATGCGGCACTTTATTAGTAATGTTAAAAAAAATTATACAACAAACCAAGCAACGTAGAAACATTTGAACCAAAGATCTATGAGACATTGAAATTAACACTTATTGCCTTGCGTAAATTACCTCTTAATAATAATTTTAATATTGTCTTTACAATTATTCTTATTTATGGTTAATATTTGATATATTAAATTTCAATAATATTAATGTGTTCAGATATTTTTAATTCCCAGCCAATTAATATTAGAGTGCATAGTAAAAAAATGAGCCATAGTAAAAAGAATGTTTTATTGTGGACAAAATTAATATCAGCGTGCATATGATAACCCGTAAAAAAATGATGGTAACTTTTAATAGTATTAATATTACTCCATATATATTGAAATTGAGAAATAACATATACCATTAAATATTTCTTAATTCCTTTATATATATACATCTGTGTTATTTTCTATTAAAGAGAGAAGAAGAGTAAAACAAATAAAGATATTTATTTTATCTAAATAAATAAAAACTTAATTTACTAGCAGCTCTCTTTTAAAAATAATACAGGGATGTATCCCCTCTCTTTTTACCGTAAATACAAATGTAATTTGGAGTTTCTCCGGCTTTAAAACTTGGTTAACTAAAATCATCCAAGCCTAATTGTTTTATACTACTTTTAATTTACCATACGCAATTATTGTTAGTGAGTTAATTTATTAATACCCGGTTTTATTGATAATTCAATCACGTCTGTAAACTCTTGGCAGCCACTTCGCTGCTTCCAAATTAATATATTTATTATTATTTCATTGCGGATACAGACTGTAGCTTTGAATTAGATGTTAGTGTTATTCATTTGATTGATATTATTTACGTTAATATATTCTTTATTAACACGCCTTTAATAAGGCAGACTGGTTATTGTGGCCAGCATGAGTATTGAAATGGGATCTGTATAAAAATACTAAAACGAGGAAGCAATAGCACTACTGATAGGCTACCTAGGTTGCATGCCAGCTTGAATCACACAAATATCTCTACAGTCATAACGGGCATGTTCAGACCGATCACCTCCCATGTCAATCAACAATCTGAGTTTTGTCATAGACCCATTCACAGTCTAAAGGAGGTGGCGTACAGCAGTAAATGGTCAGACAGGTTTAAAATACAACCTAATCTAGCTTGTGTTATCATATCTTATCTTGAATCCTATATCTTCGATGCCTGGCCAAGAACCTTATCCTCCAATTATATTCTAGCAAAGAGAAGTGTGATTATCTTATTTGAGCTCAGAAAAATCTGACAACTGAAACCCGATATGATCATATCTACTTTAGAGAGTACATTGTTAAAGAATGGAAGTGTCGGCCCGGCTTAAACATCACACACTAAGCTACTTTGACTGCTTATGTGGCAGATGTGGGCCCGTTTCTGTAGCCAACGTCCGTTCCCGTTCCTGTTCATACAGTAGTTGCCTTAATTTCAAATTCAAACAGTTCCCGCGCGGAAGTCTGGTGGAGGGTTTGTTCCTATTAAACAAGACATCAGAGAAGAATAGAAACGCAAATGGTTGCTGCAGCGGCGACGTTGGGAGCTTTGGAACCGGGTATGAACATCCATTAAATCATAAAGGAAAGGGGATTATAGTCAGATATTACAGTCGAAAATGCTCTAGTACACATGTATGCAAAATGTGGAAGAATATATAGGGGACGTGAATGTATGCCTCAAAGAAATGTGGTCTCATGGAATGCTGTGATTGCAGGATACGCGCAAAATGCGTTTGTTGAAAAGAATTTAATTTTCGCCAAATGCGCAGGTGTAAAGCCAGACTTTGCAACGTCCTTTGCTGGCATGCTCCCAGCCTGCTCCCAAAATGGGAGCTTTGGAACAGTATATAGACATATTACAGGATAAACGTTAGAGGAATTTTGTCAGATAGTGTAGCTGCAACTGGTCTGGTAGACGTGTATATAATGGAAATGGAAATGTGGTCTCATGGAATGCGCAGGTGTAAAGCCAGAACTGCAGTCTTTATCAGCATCCTGCCAGCCTGTGCCAAGATGGGAGCTTTGGAACAGGGTATCGACATCCATTACAGAATAAACGTTAGAGAAACTTTGCCAGATGTTGTAGCTGCAACTGCCCTGGTAGACGTGTAGAAAAAAGTAGACCCAAAAAATTAAATAATAAATGTAAACAAATCTCAATTTAGGGGAAAGAAATATTTAAAATTACTCACTTACAAATGCTATATTAAATATTTCTCAAGAAATGTCATTTTAATTTCATATATTTAGGGTGTGTTTTTACTTCAGACATTTTCACATTATAGAGAATATTATTACAAAACGAATTTTAAAAACATTTTTGTTTTGATTTGATATGCATCATTCAATCATATCGTAAATCAATGAAAAGTCAACTTTCTTCTATCAATTGCCATCCATTATCGAGCTAACACTTCAAGGTACACTCTAGTACAAAACATTATTGGCTTGCATTAGCAAGATTAGCACTTGATATAGTGATTTTCATTTTCCTATTGATGTAAGGGCATGTGGTTGGAAAGTGAAATCTTACAAGCCATTAAGTTTTGTGACTAAGCTTTAGCATGTGTGTGGAAGAAGGAAGATCATACAATGGTGTGTCAGTCATCGTGTCATGAGTGCTACATGATTGATAAACCCACATTGTATGTTGATAATAACAAGAACTAGATTGAGTACAAATAGCAATAGTCAATAAAATGTCCACATGGAAGTTGTACATGAGTAATAGATGGCAATCAGACATGACCAATACTTTATTGTTGCATTTCATTGGATGATTTGATCAATATTAACTACTACATTTTTTAGATTAGCAATGGATTGTCTTTAATATATTAGATAAAGTTTGTAAGTTTGAATGCTAGAGCAAACTACATTGATGAAAATTGGTGGGTTTTAGCGACTAAAATCTCATTATAAAATTTAATAAATAGTAGTTTTGTGTAAAAGGTCAAGGTCCTCTTGTTGGTCTTACAATAGGAGTTGAATCTAAATATATAGTCAAGTTTAAATATTTATGTATTTTATCCATAAAGTTTTAATCTTTGTCATTCAAATTATTGGAAAGCATTTTTCTCATACCATCTCCTTGTGTTTTCTTCCATGTTGTGAATGTGTTCTCCATTGCGATCCTCATTGCTATATATCACTAGGCATACCTTCACTTGGGATCTCACATTACAATTGTATCAAATTTGGTCTTATAGCCTAAGGTTTGGCTTGTGGAGAGGTGAAAACTTTACATGGCAATGACTAAAGTTTATAACCAAGATATTTTTATCCTCAATAAAGTTTGAGGATAGGTAGAAGGTAGTGTAAATTCCCTCCATTGTGTTGGTCAATGTAGAAGTTGTGGTTTCATTTTTTTTATAGGAAGAGTGTTAAGGAAGGAGAGAATAAAAGATGGAGGAGTTATTGTTAATAGACGAGGAAGCAACTAAGCACCTAGAATAAAAAAATCTCAAGAAAAATTATTGTGACCTCTACAAGATGTTAGAGGCAATGGAGAGCACTCAATAAAGAGATATGGATGTAGAATAGAGTGGTGATGAGGCATAGGATATGCATATGGACAAGGTTGATGAAGACCCATTAAGGGAAAGACTCCAAAGAACCATCTTCCAAATTTATGATATGTGACATATCCCTTCCAAGCTACTAGAAAGATAGATCCATTTATTTTGTTTATTTACATAATCTAAATCAATTTATCTATAGAGGAAAGTAGGGATTGATGGCATAGTAACTTATTTTAGTAAATACAACTTAAGTTTGACCCAAAGTTTGATGAATATGCTATTAAATACAACTTAATTACATGTGGGCACTAAGGATCCAAACTCAACTTAAGGTCCATATTATCTAGCTACTAAACTTAATATTTAGCTTGCAATCCAATAGTATCAAATTTTATACAAGAATATAAATATAATCCATTTTTCAATTCTATGTCAAATGATCATGTGGCAATTTCTAGAACCTATAAGTATTAGTTTCAATGCTTAGTACCCTATGTTCCTATGGATATTGAATAGTGTCAATCTATGAGTTTATTGTGAATAATGCATATAGTGTATAAGTTTTGTCAAACCTTCAATTCCATAATTTATGTAAGTAATTATATTTCACTTAGTTTTGGCCACCACAAGATCAAGTTTGCTGAAATTCTAGGGATGATCCAATCATATAGTCTATTATTCCATTTGGCCACGCTCACAAAAAAGTATATAGTTTCACGGGGTGATGGCAAGGTGTGTAGATTTAGCCATCTAGTCCTCTCTAGATCAAATTCTTATCAAGTATTAAATTAGTTCTATGCCTTATTTGTTTCATATATTATAGAGAGTTGGCTACCACACATAGGATTTGCTAGACATACTAGTCAAATCCCTTCTATAAGACATTATCTATTGAAATAACTGAACCCATATTTACATATATAGAGAGCTACAACAACTCCTATGGATCCAAGCACAAGTCAATGGTTGAAACAACTAAAGAAGCCAACACCTTCTAGCTATAACTAGCATAATCATCATTCTACACTCATAGAATGACCATTATTTGGCAACTAGAACTCTACTAATATGGTAGATTTCTCATGCCATTCCCAACTCATGACACTTGCCCTCCTTTTCAACACTTACTTTCTCTGCTATCTTTTATTGAGTCAACCATATACAAATACTAGTCATTGATCTATTTTTTTATGAAATTATACACTTCCCCTTCTACTTGGATGATTAAGGGTCCTTATCACTAGCTACTTCTACTCAAAAGTTATTGTTTTTTATTAAGTAAGCAACATTTATAGGGTGTTGTACCCTTCACATAGAGCCACAAGGGCCAATAGAGTTCAAGACCAAAAAAGCATAAAAAAAACACTAAACCAAAAAAAAGACACAACGAACAATCAACAGACAGACAAACAATGGACTAGCAGCAGACTACTTGACATCTTCCCAGTTCTTAGACAGGAGATGGACAACATCATCTCTAACCCATTCTTGATGGTCTTCTATCTTTTTCATGTCCATCTCATCCTTCATAACTGCCAACAAGGTACTCGTGACATAGTGAACCAACTTAACGGTGAAGTAGGTCAAACCATATACTTTTTTTTCCAATTTCTCCAATATTTCCTTTAACACAGAGAGCTCCTCCCCACAACCATAGTGTTGTCAGGACCAGCCTGCTCAACATCCAAAGGTTCTAAGGAATGAGAGGTCGAACCCTCCTTCTGAAATTTTCCCATATCAAGGATGGAGTGAGGTCCTCTAGCATGCTCCTCCTCCTCACCTTCTGAAACCTCCTCAACCCTGCTATCTTTGTTGTCTGATAGCTCCTCTTCCATATCCAAATCTTTAACCTGCATGTTTTTGCTATTCTTTGCCAGCCTTCTAGAGTGTTGAATGATGGCATTACAACCAATAACCACAGTCTTCACAACCACTGTATCCCCCATAGAGTCCTTGCTCACCACATTTTTTCCTTTGCTCAGAGGCTCCTTTAAGCTTTTACCTTCCTCACCTTTCTTTTTCAGGGTGGGATTACTAGTAGTCTTGATGGGGGCTTATTTAAGTTCACACAGACTAGCCGCCGCACTAGTCTGGGCTACTCCCTTGTTCCCTTTAGGCCTTTTAACAACAGGTTTGGGTTTCTGCAAGTTAGCAGGGACTGGGTGTTTTTTCCTGATAGGGCCTTTAGATTCAGTCGAAGATAAGTTGGTCGTAGAGGGAGGCTCAATCTCTTCAATGCAAATAGCCAAGATGGGTTTAGGCGAACACAAAGCAAGATGGAAGTGGTAGAGCCTCAAAATGAGGCCCTGGTGAAGTGGTAGGGGAGGAGGGTCATTAGGATTCAAAGCAACAACCTCAACACATTTTTCAATAGAATTTTCAAGGTCCATAAGCAAGAAAAAAGGAAAGCTTAACAAAAATTTATGCTTGAGGCAATTCAAGAGAGGGAAATGGTAGACGTAATAGGTCTTGTACCTACCTTCTAGCATCACATACTTCATCAAGGTAAGGAACACCTGGTTCCATGGTTGAGGGAGAGCCTCCCAATCAAAACCTGATTGGTTGTGCACTGACGCTTCATTCCCCTCAAAAAAAAATTTTATACTTTCATTATCCTGGTTTGAGTGTGCTTCAGATGCTTCATACCAGTGCACTGGAGACCTGTCGCCTACACTATCACTTTCTCATCCATAGTGAAGGAAAAACCACCCATAGTCACATGATAATCTTTCCACAAGTTGACAAATTAAGCAGATAGATTAGGGTCATGGACCACAAGTCTATCCAGAAGAGGAGCAAGACCACCCTTGACACAAATGTGTCAAACACGCAGATCCTTGCAAAATTCGCTGCAGTTATCGGGCTCCGTCTACACCCTATCACCTCTGATTATGTCACACTACACATAGGATAACCAGGAACCTTGAGAAAAAACAAGGTTAGAGATAATAGAAAGGTGAAAAATTACCCGCACCTTAAGATTTTAAGCCAAAAATGACAGTTTTTGACAATCAAGGCTAAGGATAGGTCGCACACATGAACTAGTAACTCAAAAAAAAAAATATTAGTGGAATCATAAATGAGGATCTTCGCACACAATCGGCTAAGTAAGTTGGACGTGAAAGGAAAGGAAGGCTTTCCTTCCATGTAGAAGTTGCACATAAATCTAGGCAAGATGGCCCCGGGGCTAGAATTAGAAACATCTAAAGAGTTAGCTTTTAGGGGTGGGCCAAAATTAGATAACCCAAAAAGGATAGCTAAAAGATGCAGAGCCAAAATAGTGGACAATAAAGGGCCAATAAGGAGCTTTATCTCATAATTATTAGTCACATCAAAATCAAAATCAAAGAACTTGGAATACGATAGCTTATCAAGATCCCCAAAAGGAGATTACGTAAGGTATGGTCCAACTTAGAGTTAATCATCAAGTACTTATCACAACATTTCATGATTTCCTTTTTCAATTTAGGATCCATCCCATAATTTGAATTATGCCACTTATTATCCATCTCATCGGAAGAATTTGTCCACATATCCCAACAGACAAGCATGTGGACCCCCTAGAAAATCTAGCTAGGTGCATGTTCAATTATCATCATGGGTCAGGTAAGGACTTTGTTCCTTCAATATTAAACCCTGAATGTTAGGAGGTAGGTTCCCTAAAGTACGCCAACATTTGGACAATTTCCAGTGTGTGCCAGGATTGGCTAAGGCATCGACCACTTGGTTCCCCACCCGGTAAATATGGTTGGCAACCTTTAATTTTAACTTTGACACTAAGAGTCTAATGTCAAGAAGAATGTCTTTAGTACTCCACCCCAGTAATCTGTCAAAGTTAACAACATCAATAATTGACTTAGAGTCTCCTTCAATATGCAAGTTCTCAATCCCCATGGACACAGCCAATTTTAAGCCCTTCAACAACACTCTAGCTTATGCAATCATAGAAGAATGAACACCAATCCCCCCAGTGTAACCAACCACAATATTTCCTTTGTAATTCCTGATCACACCTCCTATACTTGCTATGCTCGGGTTTCCCTTAGTAGCCCCATCAAAATTTAGTTTATACTAGTCCCTCTTAGGGGGTTTCCAAATAGTGGCACTCCGAGCTAGGGACCTGGAGTTGTTATAAGAGTTGGCATCCAGGTTCTAGTGCCAAGCTTTTTCCATGCTTATTTCCACCTTAGTTGGACCTTTGTCTGGGGTTTTCCCTTTGAAAAGCAAGATATTTTCAGTAATGATCTGAGACCCAAAACCAAATACCTCTTTTGGATTCATCTCAATGTTTTTGAAGATCCTATTGTTCCTCTCTTTCCATAAACACCAACATATAATGGGAGGGACTTGGTTCCAAATTTTACCAGGTAAAGGGTGGGTAAAGGGTCCAGACTAGCTCAAGATAAAGAAAGTGATGTCCTTACACATAATCCATTGAATCCCCAATAATTGTAGGTATTAACTCATAAGGATATAAGTTTTAAATAATCTACACAATAACTTAAAATTTAATCTAAATTTATAGGTTTGGGCTCTTAAATTAAATTTTGGTTCTTTTTAATCATGTTTTTAGTACTATTATCATGAGTGTGTCTTATCTTGCAAATGGGTTAGTCTAAATATGTGATTAAAATTTATACTAAGATATTTTAGAATAGAAAACCTTAATCAAAATCATGCCTACTATGAACTAATTTTCTATAGATATTGTTATAAATGGCGATAACTAGTGATCATCCATGGCCTTGTAGGACAATTTGACTCAAAGGTTGTGAATGAGCATTTAAAGTTGTAAGATTCCAACTATTCGGGTTTGTGTTTTCTAAAGTTGTTTGTTATGGGTTTAAGCATATTAATAATTTTAGTTTATTGTTGCTATAGTTGTTGATGTTGTTTATGTTATTCCTGCAACACATTTTGATGTGCTCTAGACCCATTGAATATAAGAAAAATGTTTTAGAGTTTATATTTCATTTTTAATGCAAAAACTATGGATAATCTAGGATTGTAATATTTTATTTAAAATTCACAAATCTAAAATTGATTTTTCAATTTTTTTGTTGGGATTATTACACATGTGAAGAAAATGTAATCATAATTAGTCAAATTATTATCATTAATTACTCACAAAACAAGTAATTTAGCACATCATCCAAAGCATCTAATGATTTTCTTTCTAGCCTCACTACAAACTTTGATCCACTTTACTCAAATTATTGTCATTAAGGTATATCATTCCCAATCTTGGTGTTGTTCTAATTGTTAATAAAATTATCAATAGTTAGATATAATCAATTGAGAGTCAAATATGGGATGAATAACACATTTAATCTTGATGTTGCTATAATGATTCCACCTTATCTGAGCAACATGACTTCAAAATAGGTACATATGCATCTCTCATCACCTTCACAATTTTCTCTTGACAAACACATTTTAGACATTGATGTATCATAAAAGGTATCACATTTAATTATTGTAACTAAGGTCTCCCAAGTAAAATATAAAATCTAACCAATGGAGGAATGATACTGAAAAATTCATCCACCTCCTTACGCTTCATGTCAAGAATAAACACCTTCGCAAAGTGTCCACAAGAATGTCATTGTTTATGTTTAGAGCAACACATAAATGTCTATTGTTTTTTTTTAGACTGTAGGAATCGGTCAATATCCGCCCCCCTATAAATTGCAGTATGATTGGTAAACTTTTTTCACGTGACCGGTGGCACTAGTGCGACATGCCCTCTGGTACCATGGTTTTGGGGGGATACTAGACCTCGTGACCTCTTACCTACAATAGGATGCTTTAGCCAATCGAGCTAGGCCCTCTACCCCACATAAATGTATATTATTGTTTGATGCTAACTTTTTAATTATATCAAATTCTTCTATGCATATGTTATATACTAATTTCCTAGATTAATGTGAATACCTTCACATTTTTTACCATGAAGAAAACCATGACCACAAAATGGATCATAATAATTGTGCTTTGGGATCTCCTCATAAAATTAAATAATTGGAGGTACATAAGGAGGGAAAATTTGATGAGTAATAGCCATAAATATTTTTTACAGAACTATGGGAAGAGGAACGAACATACTTTGTATCCATAGGGTCTTTATTCATGTGTGTATACATTATAGAATTAGTAGGATGCATGAATACCTATTAGTGTTCAATATTGTTAAATTGTGTATGCAATGGAAAATTATTAGCATAAAATTTCCAATTTTTTTTTAACTTGGATCAACCAAATAATTTCCCCATTCATTCACACCATCAATGTGAATCACATTATTATCAATGAGATCTAGAATTTTATGCTTGAATTCCATACATGTATATGTGTGGTTTCCATTAACTCCATGGAAATTGTAGAAGGATTATTCATTATAATTCTTAGATAATCCTCTAGAGGAGTCCAATAGGTTGATGGAATTAAGGCTTGCCAAATTATTAAGAAGGTTTGAACAACATTATCCAGTGGTTTGCTAAGCTTTGTAAATTTCCTAGGCCCTTAATTTTAGAATGATGCAAAATTAGATTTGATAGACATTTGATTGGAACTAGATTTATTTTATTTCTCATCATTCCTTTTTGAAATTCATTATTCTTTTGATATTTTGAAAGGTTGGAAGAAGTAGGGAAGGCCCCACAATTTCAACCATTAAATTCAAATAGTTGAAGTTCAATATTTTTTACATGCATGCACACAAATTCTACCACATAAATATTGGAAGCTAATTCCATAGTCATTAGTAACTCATTATGTATCTGTGAACATTTATTTAAATTAGTTAGTTATTTATAAGCCAATATTGATACATAAGTGTTATAAGAAAGAGGTGGCTAGCTCATCAAAATAATGGATAAAAATAGAACCTAAGGATTATATTATTCAAGGCATAGTCCTTAGGGTTCATGGAAATAATTTAGGTGATACTTTATCATTGAAATCTCATAGGTGAACATTGTGATGACCTTTTTCATAATATAACTCAAATATAGCTACAATAAAGCCAATGGGCAATGTGTGTGTGACAACCTCGAATGTAAAAGGTGTGAAATGTGTAGGATTATATATAATAGAGTCAGAGCTACAAGCATATTATCCACTTTCTTCTTAAGTTGATCAAACTAATTCACTAGTGTTTTAAGGTTTAGAAGTGCAAGTAGTAGTGGTATGAGAAGCATGGGTAGAATGGAGGTTGTCTAAAGAGAGTGAGAGGAAAGAGGGAATGAAATGGTAGTGGAAGGAAAAATCATATTATAAATGTAGAGTTGTCATAGGATGATAAGGAGGAATGGTACAAAGAATAGTGGTACTAATTATATGGATATGAATGAACACTATCCAACTTTAAATTGAAAACTCTAACTTGAACATAGATTGTCACAATGTAATAATATTACAATTCATACATATAATGCACATCCACAAAATGATTATTTCACTAGTTTCAACATAAACATATACCTTTGCTAAACCTTCCTCAACTACCTTAAACT
>VDFB02206421.1:0-11281 GCA_007258455.2 Sequoia sempervirens
ATAGGGTAGAGGGTTGAGGATTGAGTTATTAGGGTTTAAGTGTTGAGGGTTAGGTGTTTTAGGTTAGAGGGATTAGGGTTTAAGGTATACAATTGAAGGTTTTAATCACATATCTCTAAAGATCCATATTAGATCCAACTTTTATATTTGTCATCTCCTAGATGCTTAACCCACTCTCTGAAGGCTATAACCTATGATATTCTATCACAAATCATGGTATACTATCTATTTTTAATTGTAATCCTTCTTTATTCAAGCCTTCAAAATATCATAATTGATATTTTTAATTGTAATCCTTCTAAATAATCAAGTCCTGATAATGTATCACCTTTACTTATACCCAAGTGTAGTTAAATGACGTGTTCTTAGTTTTACTTGTTCTAAATATTCAAGTCCTAACAATGTATCACATTTTTGGTCACATTTGGTACTCACCAAATTTGGCAAATGCCAAATGTTCCCTTTCCAAAAATGGTAAAAAAGGACTTAACTCGTGATTCAGGCCCACAATTCTCTGCATTTGTCTGGTTCTATGCTTTATCCAACTCAAAAAATGCCTTTTATGTAGTTGAATTGTTGTTCCAAATTATGATTGATCCATCACCTTTTTAGCACCAATTTGCATGCTAGACAATGTAGAAGAAGACAATTTGAAGTTTCTACATCATTTTTCATTATCTCAGGCAATATATTTATTTTGGTACAATTGAAATGTGTATATTGAGTTTATTTATTTATTTATGACAATATAAACCATTCATTTCATGATTTTATTAATCATAATAGTTTTTATATACAATTCAACATTGAATTAGATGGAAGTTGCATTTTTTTTTAATTTTTAGGAGTTTGAAGAAAAAATGAAAAGTTCATGACATAATTTAGATGAACTCATGTAAACTTATATAGAGGATATCAACTTAACACAAACTTGCTTATGAATTCCATTTGCATTGCTTATAGTAGTCCATTTCCATCATGTCTAGTGGAATTCACTCTTTTTCATTTTAGCTAGATGTTTATGTTGATTTTTTTTTTTGGATAATATAGACCATTCATTTCATGGTTTATTAATCTTCATTTGTTATACATAGAATTCCAACATTGAATTAGGAGTGGATGTTGCATATAAAATTTAATTTTAGAGGTTTGAAGAAAAATTAAGCAGCGATGGTTGAATTCATGTAAACTTATATAGAGGATTTGAAAAAATGCCTCAAACCAATGCGGTCTCATGGAATGCAATGAAAAGAAAATGCAATTGGTAGTTGCTCCTAGTTATTAGTTATGCAATGTGAAGTAATTGCACAAGAGTTTCACATAGGTTGACTTTCAAAAACATTAGATTGTAATTGAAAATTTGTCATCTATAAACATCTAGTTACATTAGTTATGCAATGTGAAGTAATATTGGGTATGTGTAGGATCATCATGGAAAAACATGCTTATAGAAGGTAAACTAAAAAAATTAGAAAAATTAGAGTTAAGGCAACTTGACGTAAAAATTTGAATAAGTTATCTATATTATTTCAAATATGTAGAATAGAATAATGTAGCAAATTGGTCTTGGTTTTAAAACTACTATAGGTTGTTTAGAAAAAAACTATTTGGTGAAAATTTGAAATTTCGATACCATTGGTACATGGGTACATGGAAAATAAATAAGAAGTAGGTGTTTGTCTAACCACCCTAACCACAATAAAATGATAATATTCTTTTTATAAGATTTTAGATATAAGTAGAGGACTCACGTCCCAATGTGATGCATATTTTTTTGTAATATTTTGCCAAGTAAACAATTAATTATGAATTTTTTATTACAACTTTTAAAAAATATAAAACTTGTGTAATAAGGCCACCTTAACTTGGTCATTTCATGAAATTCAATTTTTCTTTTTTAATCCTATAGTATGTGAGAATAGAATGCGACATGTTTGGATTCAAAAATGGCGATATGTTTGAGGTTCAAATATTTTTTCCATTAGATTCTATCCAATCAAAACTTTTAGTTGTAATTTGAATAGAAAATGAATAATAATTACTTATCAAACTCAAAGTAAAGAATAATTTATATTGGTGGAAAATTGAGAATCTCCTTTAAAAACCCTTTTGATTTCATCAATTTTGGGTAAAAAAAAGTCATCAACCACATACCCATCATATTGCCATTTTTTGACCCATCATGATCTTGCACATACCCTACTTTGAGTTTTAACGATGTGTAATGCAATGTAATCACTATCCTTTGAAATAGCTTGAAGACACTATCCTTTATTCCTTCTTAAGTTTGCACAACTAAAACCAAAGAATACTATCCTTATAATCACAATTGTCAAAGTTTTCAAACTCCAAACTCTACCTTACTACAACGATAATGACTTTGCATTTTCTCTTCTCTTTGTTGTCAAAGGTTTCCCTTCAGAGTTGACTATTGTTTTGTATTTGATTTCTATATATCCTTCCTTTTTGGCATTGTTGCATACTGATATGAAGACTATGACTCCCTAGACATGACTATCATGATATGAGTGTGCCTCATTTGTTCACTATTTCCTTCATTGATATGCACATAGGACTACCCTCATTTGAATTCTTCTCCTTTAACATTGACTATCTCTTGCTTTCTTTCTCAAGCAGCAACTTTCATAGAATTTTAAAGCAATAAAAAACTCAATATAGGATGCTACATAGCAATTTTCCAATTAGCTACATGTATATTACCTTATCCTTCCCTCTTTTATCTATTGTGACACTTTATGAAACCTTTCCTAAAGCTACTCTTAAACCATTTTGAAGTGCCAAGCCTATCTTTGTTAAATGTTGGTGGCTATGTTAATTTCTTTTCCATGAGCATTTGACTTCTATGAATGCCAAAATTCGTTTATTTGGCACTGTGATCCCCTTTTACTTTTGAAAACACTTGACATCATACCATTTTATGGTGCCGAGAACCTTGCTATTCTTTATTGATAAAATCTTTGATTATCCACTCTATGAAATAACAGTCCTTTCATATATGAAGACTATTCTTTACCATTTAATTCATTATTACAAACTCTTGCACAGTTCACTACCTTTGAAAACCTTGAACTCTACCCTTTGTGTGACTCTCAATCTTGCAAGATACACATTGTTAATACCTTCATTTGAATTGGATTATTCATCTACCCTTTATTATGATGTGGTTGTTATTGTCTTCAAGTCTTCATTGCTTGATTATACAATGTGGCACTATCATACTTTCTTCAGTATTTAAGTCTGCCATTATATGCATTATAATTGTCCTCTTTATGAGAATAAAAGACTTATGAAAAAATTATTTAAATCAAACATTTAAATAATTGTCTGAGACCTATGGAAATATGGATTACAATCTCATGGAATACATGACAACAAATGCAATTGACAACTGCTCCTAGTTCATTGACATGGTATGTGAAGTAATTGCATAGCTACACTTAATAGGTTGACTTAAAAAAAAAAAGATTACAATTGAAATTTTGTCATCTATTAGTGCATCTAGTTATTAGTTATTCAATGTGAAGTAATGCTATGAGTTTGAAATCTATGAGAAATGTAATGCAATCAACAATATGAATAAATATGTTTGATAAAATGCTTTGGTAGACATGTATGCAAAATGTTGTAGTATAACCATGGCAGTTTGTGCTAATTGAAAAAATGCCTCAAAGAAATACGGTCTCATGGTGATGCATGACAAGAAAATACAAAATGTGGCAGCATAGACAAGGAAATTACTAGTTTGAAAAAATGTCTCAAAGAAATGTGGTCTCATGGAATGCATAAGTTTGAATAAAATTAGATTGTAATTGAAATTTTATCATAGATAGCAGTAGATCTAGAACTATTAGCTTTGCAGCATGAAGTAATGCTTTTCTAGTTAGAAAGATGTGCAATGCAATGTAATTAGTGATACGAATAAGTTTCATAAAATGAATTGGTAGACATTTATGTAAAATGTTATGGCTATGGTTAGTGAGCATTACTTTTGTTCTTTGTGTGTTTGTGAACATGTAGCATTCAACATCATGCTGAGGAAATGAGCAAAGCCTCTAACACTGGATGAACATATAGCTAAAAATGCAAGGAGAAGAAAACAAAAATGCAAGTTCGTGAAGAAAATAAATTGTAGCCCATAGAGGAAGAAATTCCCATGCAATCTAAGAGAGATGTTGAATTGGTAGCACAAAGCAAATAGATGTAAAAAAATTGTGCAAGGAGAGAAATTAATTCCGATGTTGGGGGAACATCGTCAACCATAAGTGAAGTTCAATGCACACCATCTACAATATCTCATGTTCAAAGTACATCAAAATTCCCATCTCTAGTTGAAGACACACCATTGACAACATGTGGTTTTGAAAGTACATCAACAAACACATCTCTACTTGAAGGCACTCCACATACCACTACTCAAGTTGGAGGTACAACATTGTTTACATGTCAATCTCAATGAATGCCATTGATTTCACCTTTGATTGAAGGTACGCCATCTATCTCCGATGTTGTTGACATTCTTAATGTTGACACAACTTTACCTTTGAGAACTCCTCCTAGAGTTTTGCATAGAAAACCTAAATATTTGATTGATATTGATGCCAATATTTTGAAATGAATGGTTGATAAGATTCCAAAATGTACATGCCAAATATATGCGAAGAGGATATGGAGTTCATTTTTTGAGAAGCTAAGTGAGGCTACAAGATGTCAACTATTTGTTGAAATGATGAGACAACTCAATTTTAGGCCCACCATGAAGATTCTTGGGCTAAGAACATTGGAAGAATCAAGTGAGAAATTCATTGTAAAGAATCTAATGAGTGTGTATGAGAGCGTTGATTCTACCTCACGCATGAAAGATAGTTGTGCCACACAATGTGTGATGACAACAACATTGTTAAGAATTCAAACCATGAATAAGATAAACCTTTCAAAGATGAGTAAATCTTTGAAAATAAGTAGATCATCTCTAATGAGAGCCAAAATTAGCCTATCATTTTATTATGCTTCCCAAAATTCCTTGAAATGAGTAATATATTTTTTTACAGGTCTCCTCTACTCAACTAGATTAAAACTGGTTCACTAAATTTTCCTAGCATGACATACTCACTTGGAAATGGTTTTCCCACAAGTGCAGTTGGAAGGGGTTTTCTCATAAGTGTAGTTTGAGTTTGTCGTCTCATAAGTGCAATTAGAAGTGTTTTTCTTGCAAGTGCACTTGGAAGTGGTTTTCCCACGTGTAGTTGAAAGGGGTTTTTCCACAATTAAACTTGGAATTGGTTTTTTTGCATGTGTAGTTGGAAGTCATTTTCCTACAAGTGCACTTGAAAGTTGACTTTCCCACATGTACAATTGGAAGTTATTTTATTGCAAGTGCACTTGAAATTAGTTTTCTTGTAAGTGTAATTAGAAGTCATTCTCTTGTAAGTGGACTTGGAAGTGGTTTTCCCATAGGTGTAGTTGCAAGTGGTTTTCTTGTAAGATACAATTGGAGCCCAAAAACTCACCACCTTTTCCATTTGCATTTTTCCATGTACATCTTTCAATTACACTTTTCCATCTACACTTTCCCTTTGTAGTTTTTCATTTGCACTTTTCCATATACACATTTCCATCTACACATATATAAAGGCAACTAATATATTAAATAATATAATATATATAATAAAAAATAATACTAGTGTTATTTATTAATAAATAACAATAAAGTTGTCGACTTTTCTAATGGTTTGCAAACTACTTTTTGAACTAGGTTTCAAAATTATCTCTTTTTTCCAATACCCAACAAAGGTAAAACCACAATCTTAACCACTCAATAAATATTAACCAAATTAACATTTGATTTGACTTCAACACAATTTTAACCATTCCATGAATATGATAAATTTTGTGACATTTTCCTAACATTTCCAACTACTAACTTGCTCTTCATATGTTATATTATGCAATATACATTATATTATATCTATATTATTTATTATATTATATATTATTATATGATATATGATTATTTATATGTTATATCTATATTATTTATTATTCTTTATATATTATATATGTATTATTTATTACTTATATTATTACAAATACTTTATAGTAGGGAAAATCCTCAATTGTTATTTTTCTTTTATTTCCCTCTTCTTCATCGGGATTGCTTTACCCTCCACTATTTTATGTCATGGCTCTTCTTTTATGCCTCTATGAAGTTGACTCAAGTTAGTTTGAAAGGCTACCATGTTGCTTATCCCTACCCACCGATAATTACTACTAATTCAAATCATTACTTATTGATTGCCGCATACTTGTACCACCACCAAGCATCAATTTCTTTAAATTATAATGATATATTTATTTTATATTATTTGGCTATTTTATGCCACGACTTTGGCTTTCTGTGTCTATGCAGCTGATCACTATTTTGCAATACACAATGTTGTTTATCCCATCAAATTGATACTACTACACCAGCCATTACTATTATTACTATACTACTATAAAAAATATAAATGTTAAAATCAATATTATTATTGTTTTCTATAAAATAATTTTATAAATATTTTACTAAAATAATGTAAGATGTGAAAGTCTTAGAAAATTAGGTCTAGTTTCACAAACGAAAACTCTATAGAAAAATGTACAGGTTATCCAAAAGCCTCAAATCTTGTAAATTAACGCAGATCTGATAAACCAAATAGTACAGAATACTGCAGGGTACTCACACAATTAACGGTTTAAAATATCATATCATTTAAAGAAAGCATTAAATTGTAAGAGCCAAAAGGTCAGAACAGGAGGAGCAGGTATATCAGTCGCCCGGCTTTGACCCCATTCAGAACAAATTTCCAAGTTTCTTTTACTCTGCCCCTCTTAATTGTCCCTGTTCCATCTCTGAGGAGTGATAAACTATTATTTGTATTCGACTTTATTTACAGAATGCCTTGGCTTCTTTCGAGCTTTTCAAGCTCGCTGGTTGGATACAGAAAAGGTGACTTCTATGTTCTTACAGCGAAATTTAACTGCCAGTCAACCAGAAGAAACACTATTACAATGACTGGTAGTTCAGTTATTATTAATTGTTGTCAGACAATACAAATAAATGTATCTGCCCTTCGTCGATTGATAAATGGTAGGAAGAGCCGTCTCATGGGTTTGGGTATATAGTTTCTGTACGCAGAGCTTAATCATCCAGTGAACTTTAATTTACATTTAACGCGTTTGCAATGGTGAGATATCCTCTCCGTGATATTTTACCGTTGTGCTCAAGGTTTTGGGTGCTATATGCTGGATCACGCCACTTCTTTGAATTTGCAATTAGGGTGTCTCAACGTCCCGCTTCTGTCAATGACTTGGTGGGCATCATCAGATCTCGTCCTCCTGGGCATGAAAATGAAAGTGGATATCTCTATGGCTTCTATACTTATATGCTGTAAGCTAAATTTGCTTTATGATACAGATATTGATTATATAGATAAGCATGTTGTACAGAGCTACCAAGTTCTTCGTAGCAATAGTAGTTCTGTTCATGCTACTATTGGTTTCTTACAACTATAGTATTTGTATGTCGGTTTCTGCAAAATTTCATGTTATGTTGAGTTTTTCCTCTGGGGATTACAAAGTCACATCTTATCGGTGTCGACTCATAGAATAACATTCAATGACTTCAATTTTGAGGCTTTTGTGGGTAGACATATAGTAAGATATATGTGGATACAACCATGTAATGGAAGAGGAAAACGTGTAATGATTTCAATATTGAGATTTTTTAGATATAAAATAATGTAATGTTTAAGTGATCTGAGATTTCCACAATCTATAATGAATGTAAAGATATATTGTTTTTGGATTTGATTGTGTGCAAATTTTTCTCATTTTAAGCAAACATTTAAGATCACACTCCGTGATCCATTGTCAAGATAAAGAGTTGAGAAAAAAAAAAATAGCAAAATATATACAGTAGATTATATTCAAGATAAAAAATTATTCTAGAAGATAATAAGCTACCAGCAAGGAAATTTGAGGGCTGTGCAACAAATTTTAATATACAATTGAGGATGATATCATTTATGGGGTTGCAACTGTCCGTACTTTAAAAATTATGATTGACAAGAGGCAACCTGTTAGGTAGATATTTAAAAGGTGTATCAGATATTGGACTAACTGGTATGACCGTATCTAAACAAGACGATGAAAAATTAGGTGTAAGTAATACTTACATCTTCTTTTCTCCTTTAAAAATCTCAATGCGATACGTCTCTTTCCCAAAGAAGTTATTGACCCGTGACGACTAGATAGAGATTACTGGAAGGTTCATATGTTCATAGTTTATTCCCATTTTGGAATAGAAGGAAGGAAAAGTTCAACATGGTTACTCGGTTGACAACAGCTTAACTTTGACGTATGCTTTGTCACCATGCAGAAATATAAATTTAATAAGGTTCGATTCTTTCTATTAGGTTGTGCAGAAATTCATATGTAATGGCGATACTAATTTTTTAAGTGGTAAAATAAGGTTTGAACGTAGAAGTGTAATTCTTTTCCAAATATGTATATTTTTTTCACTATTTTGTTTGTTAATTCATTAAAAATTAAGTTTGTTCAAGTAGCTTGTTTTTTCTATATTTTATGTTTTTAAATATAATTTGTGATTTTCATTTATTAATATAATCAAAATTTTATATAGTTAAACAGTGAGTTATTAAATTTTATTTTTCAGGAATATGACAAAAGAAATGGAGTCAAAAGTAGGAATCAAACACAAAATCCATTCAACAACAAAAGTCAATTGTTAGGAAAGATTATTATAAATTCTTTGATTCAAAAGAGTACCCCAGATCATTGATTCCATCTCACAAATAATTGTTTTTTATTCCAACAGACAAGTCATTGTAACAAGAATAACATGGGCCTCCATTTGCTTATTAGAATAGTGTCCTATAAAAGTAGAAAAGAAGAAATGAACCAAATCTTTATTATCTCAGCTCACTCCACTAATTTTATAGCTCCCGAGTTGCCTCTATAGGATACATCATAAATGATTCTTAGAAAAACTAGGGTATGAGGAGACCATTTACTAATCCTATTCACTATTTTAGAATCATTCAACCAAAACACATTCAAAATAAAAGAAGATGTAGAAGAGGATAAACCTAGAATACAAGAAATTTGAGAATCAAAAGGGGTAAGGACTTCTTCAAGGGAACACTTAACAATAATAGTTTCTTGAACTAAAATCTTTATCTTCTACCAAACTTGAAAGAGAACACTTTAATGATCTTGAAAATTTTTGTGATCTCTATCAAAAAATTTGAAGAATAAAAATAGGACATAAATCCCAAGTAACAACCAAAAGAAACACTATTGTAGGTGGACAACCAATACTAGCCTAAAATTCAACTAATGAAGAAGTTTGAATTATAGTCTTATTCCATATTCTCCACCACAAGTTAGAAATTTCTTCAATTACTTCATTATGGTCAAGCTTAATCTATTCATTTTGCATCTTTTCGAGAGTTAATTCATGTTTAGATCATGGAATGGTTTGTTTTGTGGGGTTGGTGTGGTATTTTTTGGAGGCCATGTGGATTTTTCTTCTTTTATCTTTATTGATAGCTATGCTTATTTGGAAGTGTTTAAGTTGTAAATAGATATATAAATTCTCATTTTTCAATATAATTTTATCCCTTTTACCTAAAATATATAATTTATTTATTTTTTATTTGAAGAAAAGAGGAATGTTATGATCAATAATTTGAGAAAACAAAATAAATTATCTCTTAATATTTTTATGCATCATTAAGCCAAGTATTTAATTGACTTCTAAAGTTTCTATTATTATTTTTTTCCTTTTGTAATGTTCATGTGTAGTTTTTTGGAAATTTAATGCACAAGATGGCACATTAAACTAGTGGCCAACTGATCAAAGTAGTATTTTTTATATTCAAAGCATGGGAAGGGCCCCTAAACCCAAAATTTTAAGTAAAACAAGAAGAAAAAAATAAAACTAGTTCGATCATCCATAACCCAAGAAAAGAAGGCATGCAAACCTCATACACAGACCCAAAAAGAGTAAGTGTAGGCACATTGGCCTGAATGACTAAAAAACAACAGAGACAACAAAACAAAAACTATACATTTTAGAGGAGGAAATGAACTCCTAATTTGTCTTTAGTAGGTCCATGAATGCCCTCCATTCCTTCACACTGACACAATCTAAAACTGAGGTCCTTTGAGTCGTATCTTCCAAGTCTTGCCCATTTTCCCTCTTAGTTTTTCTTATTTTTGATTTACCAAACATTGATCCAAAATTAGCATGTTGCATGATCCCATCCACTATGGTAGTGATGTTTCCAAAAGCTTCTTCAAGGGTCGCGATCTTGTTTCTTATGTTCTCACCATCACCTTGAAGCTTCTCTTTCAGGGAACAACTAGGTCTTTCCTATGCTTTATCCTCCACATTTTGGTTGAGGTCATTGTGTATACCCTTTACATTAAATTCTATTTCCTTGCTCTCAGTTCATTAAGGTTTTCTTTTCCCACATCCTCCTCCCAATCAGGTTCTTTGAAATCCTCTTTATTCTTTTCACCTGAGAATTCCTCTTCACCACTATTCTCCTTCCCCTCCTCAACATTGAATTCTTCTTCTTTGTACTCCACTTCAATATTATCCTTACTATCTTCCTCACACTCAAAGAGAAAATCATCATCTGATTCAATTAGATTCTTGTCATCAAGCTCTAATATTTTCCCTTTACTCTTCTAGCTTGCATTAGCTAGTCTAGCAGAGTGTCTTTCATCAAACCTACTACTATTCAAACCAACCTAGTAGGGCTTTAGGTCATCCCCAATTTCAATAGTTATAGAGCCAAAGGGCTCCACCTTCTACTTTTTCACACTCTTAAGAGGTAGTGGGGAAATATTTTATGAGGGGTGGTAGACTCTGTGACAAACCAAGAATAGGGATTTAGGGATGTGTTGGCAGGGGAAAGCCCCTTTCTAGATTTTGGATTAGAGCTCAAAGGGAGGACTTTAAGGGGAGACTGTGGGTGATTTTTAAGGAGATTTAAATCCACAAGAGTAGCTATGGGAGTAGGGTTTGAATGGGGAGTAGCATCACACATAAATTTATAGAGGGCATAAATTAAGCCTTGATATAGGGGCAAAGAGGATCCTTTAGCAATACAGGTAGTAAGGGAAGAAAGCAACAAAAAAGGCACATTGATCCATTCTTTATGAAAAACATGATTTAACAAATGAAAATGAT
>VDFB02206423.1:0-20135 GCA_007258455.2 Sequoia sempervirens
AATAGATTGGTGCTTTTGCAAGCTGATTTGTGATGACTTGGCCTTTAATTGCTTTTTGCTCCACATATTCAATGTCATACTCTGATAATATCATGACCCATTTAGCCATTCTTCTAGTGAGCATTTCCTTTGATAGTAAGTACTTGAGGGGATCAATTTTGGCGATGAGTTTTATTTTGTGTGCCAACAAGTAATGTCTAAATTTCTATGAAGCAAACACTACGGCTAAACATGCTTTCTCAATGAATGAATAATTTAACTCATGCCCAACCATTGTTCTGCTGATATAATATATGGCCCTTTTTGTTCCATTTTCATCATGCTAAGCTAGAAGAGCTCCAAGGGTTGTTGTTGTTGTTGACACATAGAGAATTAATGGTATTCTTAGGATTGGTGGCATTAGGATAGGTGGTGTAAGTAGGTATTCTTTTATCTTATTGAAGGATTCTTCACATTTGTTATCCCATTTGTACACTACTCCCTTGAGAAGTAGGTGAGAGTGGATTATGTTTATCTGCCACCAGTACTATGAACCTTTAGATGGACTAAAGCCTACCATGTAAACCTCTCAATTGTTTCAATGTTTTGGGTGCCTCCATCTGTAGAATTCCTTTTACCTTTGCTAGATCTACCTCAATACCTCTCATTGATATTATGTATCCTAGCAACTTTCCTAATTGTACATGGAAGATGCACTTCCTTGGATTAAATCGAACTGTGTATTCCTCTAGCCTGTCAAAAATGGCACATAAGGTTGCTATGTGATCCTTCCTCTTTTGGATTTAGCTACTATGTCATTAACATAATCTTCAACCGTTTTATGGATCATGTCATGGAAGATTAATGTCATGGCCCTTTGGTATGTTGCTCTTGCATTCTTCAAGCTGAATGGCATCATATTCCAGCAGTAAGTCCCCCATGGACAAGTGAAGGACATTTTCTGTTGGTCTTCTTGAGCAATCATTATCTGGTTGTATCCTAAGAAACTGTCCATCAAGGAAAGAATTTCATGTCCTGACATCATGTCTATGATCATGTCAATGTTGGGCAATGGTAAATCATCTTTTGGACATGCTTTGTTTAAATCCCTGAAGTTTGTATAGATTCTAAGGCCCCCATCAAGTTTTGAGATAGGTACCAGGTTTGACACCTATTCTAAATAATCTATCGGTCGAATAAATCATGCATCTAATAGCTTCTTTAGTTCCATTTTGACTAGCAGGGTGATCTGAGGGTGCATTTTCTTGAGCTTTTTTCTGACAAGATTTGCTTCAGGATATACTGCTAGATGATGAACTACAATATCCAGATCAAGCCCTAGAATTTCTACATAGCTCCATGAAAAGTTAACTTGTCTCTCTCTTAAGAAGGCTACTAGGAGTTCCTCTTCTTCTGATAGTAATTATTCCACATAAAATGTGATGTGTGAGGTCTCCTCTATTCCTAGATTAACTGGATTTCACTTTTCTGTTAGGACTGCTGAATTTTCTTGATGAAGAGCTATGAAAGGAAGATTGAATCCCCCATCCTCAGGTGCCTCAGAGAGGTTTTCACCATTGGACGTGTGCTTTCTTTTTAGTTTTTTCATGTTAGAGAGTTCCATAGTGTGGTTTTCACTCAAGGACTTATATAATATTCTTAATTTCTCACTTTTGCGATTGAGGGATGCAATAATTTCTCCATAATAGGCCTGTGTATCTAGCCTAATGATGAACCCTGCTTTGTGATCCCCACTTGGAATGTTATCCCTTAGTCCCATGAATTCTAAGAGTGCATCATCGTTTTTGAATGTATCAAGAACTAGTGGTCCTCATTGGTCATAATCGGTGAGTTGGGGGTAAACTAGGTGGATTTCATGATTTTGTTGGTCTGACTCAAATGATAAGGTATTGATCATGAGAAGGGTGGTATCCTTGAAGAGCCTATGTAGGTTGGATATGGGATCCTCGTCGTCACTACTACTATAGACATCAATTATATCAAATGTAAATTTTTCTATGACTCGACCTATAGATACGGATAAGTGAAGTTTAGCTGCAGATTGGTGAGGAGCATTATTGACCTTTCTAAGTGAAGGCCTTTGACCATGTATGGTTATACTTGGAGGGGTACGTCCGAGGCCAAGATTTTTCATTTGCGTCTTCTAAATGATAGGTCTTATAAGCCCATTGTTATTTTGTCCAAGTCTCTAGTTTCTATCATAGCCCATTGCAAGCATCATTTGCAAACCCTTGCTTCTATCATCCATTGTAGATTGGTTGCTAGTCTATCATCTTGATATAGGAGATGAGATGGATTCTCCTCTATGACTTCTCATCCAAGATGTCCCTAACTTATGAATTTTGGGTAGTCTTTAGGGGATGTTTGAGATGTAGAAGCTTCATTTGATTATGGATGTCCTCATGATCTGGGAGATTATGGTAACTCTCCTACCATAAAAGCATTTTTGGGAATCTGGTAATTTCTATAGCCATTATCTTGGATGATGTGTTTGATATCAGATATGGTGGGGATGGCAGGAGTGACAGGTGTCTCTATCACAAAAGTGGATGCAAGAGTGGTTGAATCAATGTACGATGTTGATGGGTCTTCATCATTTTTAGGCACTTGAGGAATTTTATAGTATTTTGCCTCAAGGTTTTTGCAGTAGGAAAATGGCTCAGGGTCTCCATGGACGGTGACTTCTTATCCTTCATATGTGAACTTTACACATTGATGGAAATTTGATGCTACTGCTTGCATTGCATGAATCCATGGTCGTCCTAGGATAATGTTATAAGGTAAGTCAAGGTCTAGGACCTGACAGGTGGTTTCCATGATACCTGGCCCTACTTGAATAGGGATTTTGATTGTGCTTTGGGACACTCTTTCCTAATCATCATATGATCTGATTGTGATACAATTTCCTTTGTCGATGGAATCTTCTGAGATTTTTAACTATTTAATGAGCTTGAGGGAACAAATATTCAAGCTTGCACCTCCATCCACCAACACTCACTTGAATTTTCTTTTATGCACTATGACTTCTAAGTGGAGTGAACAGTTATGAGATGGTTGAGCGGGAAATTCCTAGTTGGAGAATGTAAGGAGATTTAGAGTGATGATGTTTCTGACCATAGCTTGGAATTATTCTGCATCAAGATCTACGGGGACGATGCATGAAGCCAATGTTTCCTCAAGGATTTTCTTATGGGCAGATGATATTTTTAGTAACTCCATGATGGAGATTTGTGTTGGGGTTCTATTTAGTTGATCAAGGAAATTTTAACAATTGGGAACAAATCTTGAATTGGACATGGAATTTCTATTTGGTTGGGATGACCCTGCGATAGTAACTTTTCCACCTCTTGTGGTGGCTCTACAATTGGTATAGGCTCCTTTGATAGTGATTACTGCACAATATTCATCTAGGGAAGAAACAATATTTTCATATACATGTTTTATGTTTTTCTAGATGCCTTTCCCCTTATCGGTGTTATTGTTCCCTTTATTTTTTATGGTTAGGCATCAGATTAGTGTATATTTTGAGATTCTGGTTCCCCATTGGCTATTCCACATTGATGATTCTTTGATCAACGAGATCTTGGACTATGTTCTTTAGTCTCATGCAGATGTTTGTAGTGTGCCCTTTGATTTTTCAGAAATCGCAAAGTTGATTCTCGTTGTACCAAGGAGGTTTAACATTTGGATTTTGGTAGTTCTAGTAGGTGAGAATCTTGATAAGGTTCTCATTTAGCAATTTCTTCATGATGACTTCAGGTGGTTCCCCGAGAGTAGTTTACTTTCGCTTGGTGAAGTTCTTATTTTGTTGGGGAGGTCCTCTTTAGTCATTGACATTATTGATTTCTTGGTTGTTAGGTTGTTGTGTTATTGTGTTCGCTTGATGATGGTTTTGGATTTGTTGTTGAGGTGCGGGTGTGTTCTGCCGAGGGGCATTGATGACAAATTTGGCATCAATGACACCATCGTTGGTAACATTTTTATTTCTTTTCCATGTGTGAGGTTTTTCATTGTATTTGGTGGGTGGGTAATTATTTTGTTATTAAGGATATGAATTTGATCCTCCCGATTGTGTCATAAGGGCTCATTCGATGCTGAGTGCCTTGGAAATCAACTGGTCATAAATGGTGATCCCTTAGACATTGAGATGAAATTCCAAGAGGCCATCAAGGTTGGATATGATGGTGCATACTTTTTTTTCCTCGAGCATGACCCATTTGCTCTGATTGGCCTTTGATCACCATCATTGTAGGAATGAAGTGAATGATTCATTCTTACCTTATTTCAGAGTAGAGAGTTCTTCTAGACTAACATCCATGGCGATATTGCATGCATATTTTTTGCTGAATGTGTCTATAATTTCTTAGAATGTGTTGATTCTTGTGGGTAGGTGAGAGAACCATTCCATAGCATGGCTTGTCAAACTCCTAGGAAATAGCTGCATCAGATAGGTATCATCATACGTGACTTCCATGCAATGAACCTAGAATTCCCTAATATGATCTTTAGGTTTTCTCATTCCATGATACTTGTACAACTTGGGGATCTCAAATCCCTTTGGGAATGATTTCATCACAAGGCTCCTATCGAATGGATAAGGACACAAGTTACTAGATGTTGTGGTTCACCTAGATTGAAGATCAAGCACTTGTTGCGAGAGTAACCTGATTTGTACTATCACATTGTTTTGTGGATCAAGAGGTTGGATGTAAGTGTTTTGAGGTGGTTCACTTGTGGATGTGATGGGTGTATTGGTTGATTTGTTGATTGGTGATATCTATGCATTATATTAAACCATGTATGCTTGCACTTGCTGTTGTATAAACAATGCTTGGTCTTGTTATTGTTGCGCTAAAATTTCCTATTGTTGAGCCTATTGTTGTGCTTTTTATTGAACCAACAACACTTGTTGTTAGGTTGCTAATTGGGTTGCTTCTTGTTGCTCTTGGTATTTTTTTATTGCTTGCTGATATGCTTGCAGTTGTGTTTCTTGTTTTTGTGCAAGAAACTGTGCTTGTGCATTTGCTTGTTGTGCTTGGTATTGGGCATGTGCCCGAGCTTGATCTTGAGCTTGTGATTGTGCAGCTTGAGTGGCTTGTTGTGTGATCTGGGAAGCTTGAGCATCTTGCACCACTTAAGTAGCTTTTTGGGTAGCAAGTTGTGTGGCTTGTTGAGCAGCTAATTGTGTGGCTTGTTTAGCAGCTAATTGTGCAGCTTGTTGAGTAGCTAATTGCATGGATTTTTGCTTTTGTACTTGCAAAAATTCCTTTTGATAAGTAGCTTGCTGAGCAACTTGTAATGCCATGCTATATTGACTTGATATATTGCAGCTTGGTGGTGGTGGGGGTGGTGGAGGATTTGGAGTGGTGTTTGTTGTGGTGGTGAGAGGCGTCGTCAAGTTGGTGATTCAGATTTGATTGGTAGATGGTGCGATTGATGTGGTTGGCCCTTGAGATACCATGTTTTGAGATGTTAGGGGGTGGTTGATGATGTCGTGATTTCTTGTGTAGTTTTCATTTGTTGTTGCAATATTGATGACAAGTTTTGAGAGTTTGGCATGATATTTTGATTGATTTTTGGGATGTTGGTTTGATTTTGATTGATATTTGGTAAAGGTGGGAGTCCCAAGCCAAGTAGAGGTGTGGATAATGGTGGTAATGGTGGAAGAGGTGAAAATGTGAGGGGTGTGATCTCTTGAGAAAATGAAGTGGTGTAAAAAATTCCCCCAAGTTCGAACATGTCACCTTCTCCTTGCAAAGTTATGAGGAGAGAAGTTTGGGGTGTTGTGCAGAAGGATGATGATGATAGATCATTAGGATCATGGAAAGTGAAAGGGGCATACTTATGTAATGGATTTTGGGGTATGTTTTGTTCTAAAATTGTGTTTGCATCCATGTCTTGATTATTGAAAAGGGGGTGTGTTTGAATGGCATTAAGAAATGCATTTCGCTTATTAACATTAGGTTGAGTTGGAGCAAATGATGTTATGATTTGTGGAATGTTTTGAGTGATGCTTTGGGATGGAGGTGTAGATGAGATGGGGAGTGTGGATGAAATTAAAGGCATGACCTCCAAAGATGGTTCCACTATAGAGCTCACATCAAAATCAGAAGGTAATTTGGCCCCTTTTTTTGTTAGTTCGAGCATGTATAGTGAAGGGTTAAGCCTCATCATGATATTGATGATCTTGTGGTTCTCCAAATTTTGGATCATTTCAGTTATTTCTTCATGTGACATCCCAAAGGTAAGATCTTCTTCTTGAATTTCCTCTTGTGGATTTTGTGATGATGAGTTAGTCAAAGGATTGCTTGATTCAATGGGATTTATTTTGGCATTTGTTTGGCTTAGGTCACTTGAAGCGAGTGTTTTTTTTTTTTGGCTTCCATGTTCATGTATTGAGATCTAGTTTGAACCATAAAACAAGGATAAATTTTCAAGAATATGGGAGATGAATATCTAATTCTTTGGATTGATATAATTTTAGGCACAAAAGAAAATAAAATTAGGATATCTTGAGGATCAAAAGGTGATATGATGATGATGCAAAAGATGTATGATGTGGATGTTTGATCTTTTGAGAAATCTTGAGGGAAATGATAGACTTTTTGGACTTTTGGATATGTTTTGGATTTAGATTTAGATTTTTTGGATTGTCCTTGATTTGATTAATTTTTACTTTGATTAAACAAATGGACCCTAAGATGTTGGATGATTATCTAAGGGGTATATTTTCTCAAAGGATGATAATTTGAATATGTGTAGGGAGAACTTGGATGCATCTACCCACGCCTATTCAAACAAGATGATAATTTAACCAAGCATATGAAGAAGGATGCATCTACATATACCTAGCTAAATAAGATGGCTTGATAATTTTGACTACACATATGCAAAACGATGCATCTACACATACTTAGTCAAAGATTATTTGATATTTCAAATATTTCAAGGATTTTGTCTCAAGGATTTGATGACTTTTATTTTTTCCAAAAAGCCCAGCATGAAGGATAATTTCAAGATTTTTCAAACAATGATGGTCAGGTGATTTTTGGTTTGATGTTTGAGGATGGATGAAAAGATATATGATTTTGATCCTAGGATGTACCTAAAAAAGGACACTTTTGTTTACTAGCCCTTGGTATTGAAGAGAGTGCAGTGCTTCTATGGACCTCTATAACTAAGAAGTTCAAATTGAGAATACATTTCCAGGTTGTTCAAAGGGATGAGTCTATAAAACCTTATGAATTTTTTGCTTATCTTGATATGTTGCTTTTGATTGCACTTTCTATTGTATCTCTTGATGACCTTTCGAGTGTGAATCCTAAATTTTGAACTTTGACTCAAGGACTTTCGTTTTGGTATTTTGACTTTCTTGGAAATCATGAGGTTTCAACACATGTGGGAGTCAATTTTGTTATCTTTGCTTAGTGACTTTATTTTACCACAAAGACTTCTTTTATTGGGTTTTCCAAACTAGATGTTCAATGCCTTAATTTCTTTG
Organism: Sequoia sempervirens; assembly: GCA_007258455.2. Lineage (NCBI taxonomy): Eukaryota > Viridiplantae > Streptophyta > Pinopsida > Cupressales > Cupressaceae > Sequoia > Sequoia sempervirens. Next base: position 7,502 of record VDFB02206423.1, read on the forward strand.
AATCTCACAAAGCATGTTATGTGGAAATTTGACGAATTCAAGGCAAGTGTTACCTATTGTTTATCTTTAGTAGGTAAATTGAGATGTAAGTTCAAGTGTTTAGAAACCTCTAAGGATGTGAATCCCAAGGGCAAGCAATAACACATGAATTTGGTCAATTTGTATTTACCTCCTAAAGGGTTTAAAATTTTGATGATGATATTAAGTGCTTGTTTCCAAGTGTTTTCAAACAAGCAAATTGTTTTGACTCACAAGCAATATAACATCCTAGCTCAATTGGTATGTTTTTCTTGGTGGTCTTGCCTCATGCCCTTCGTAGTAGAAGAGATGATTTTACATGTAACCAAGGAAAGAGTATAAAGGTATGTTAAGAATGAATTCTTAACCTCTATACTTTAACCAAGATCGTACATTTTTGGAATCTAAGTTCCACTGCACCACTTTGATAAAATCATTGGATGGAATAGTTGGCTACTAGAAATAAGGTTCTTAATGATGGGACATTGAGGACATGGCACCTTGCAAGCATCCAGCAAGCCACTAAAGGCTTTATTCAATCCTACTAGGGGCTCTTATACTTTTTATGATAGTACCCCATTCTAAAAGACATTGTATGGCTAAGGCCTACATACCATGAGGACTTGATATTTTAGTCTTATCCATTTATATACTGGTTGGAGTCACCTTCAAGCTCTCCTTTTGGATGTGTCTCTTAGGCAGGCCCCTCTAAACGTAAACAATAGTGAGTGAGCACATCCATAGTTGGATCGAACTTTGTTTAGAAACAAAGGGAGACCACACGAGATATACCTAACCCACACTCACAAGCTTTGTTCAATTTCAGTTCCAAAAATGAAGTGTGGACGTGATTACTTTATCTCAACCTAAGATCATAAAAAGGGCCTTTTGATTCTCAAGATCACTGTAAAGAGTGAGAGAAGCATATACATCCTTTTCGATGATGTTAGTTTAAGTAATCAATCACAAAAAAAAGTTTGCATGTGTTCATTTTAACCTTTCAAAGCAATTGTGAGTTTTTTTAAAAGCACCAAAGTGTGACAATTTTCCTTGTTCAATTTTTTTAATCCCAAAAAAAAATTTAGTAGATTTGACTCCTAATGTTCTTTTTAGACCTTTTTGTAACAAGAATTCAAAATTTATTTTGAAGCCAAAACAAATTATAGATCCTAAGCATAAAGATGACAGATTTTCCTAAGAGGAATAATGAATCAAAGTGTTAAACAAACACTATAGTGTTAAAAGCACTTGTTTTTGTGAATGACATCATCATGCTTCTCTCTTCCTTTTCATCTTTGATCGATCCAACCTACAAGAAAAAAATAGTTATATTCTACAAAATAGAGGTCAAAAAGACAAAAAATAGACAAAAGAAGTATAATTTGAAAAAAAGCACGTGCTACAAATTAAATTTCACTTCATACTCCCCTCCAGCGGTGCAATCCACGAAGGTGTCACAGTTTGATTTCTCCAGCAGTGCTACATAGCTCTGCTTTCCAGTCAGTGTCACTCTGCAATCAGGCCAGTGAGCATGAATGCATCACACTTTTGTCCAGTGGTGCAGTTTGATTTTTTGAAAGATTCTCATGGGTCTGATTAGTTTAGTGGCACAGTTTGGAATTCAAATTTTTTGGGTGGGAAGACTGAGGCATCGTAGTTTGAATTGTCACGTCCATATAGCGAAAAGTAAATATCGATGTTGAGCCTATAGACAAACAAAAATGTGAAATTTTGATTAAAATGTGATTAAATGTGAGATAGCTCTCCTTCTAGTGCCGCCAAATGTTGAACACAAATCCAAAATACCGGAAACGCAACAAATGAATACATTAGGAGATCAAATGCAAGTAAGAACAAGGATTCCCCATTAAATCCATTAGCAAAGTTTAAAATAGGAAATGAGACAAGAATGAAATGAAAGAGCAATAAAGCAAGCTAAATCCTATTGAAGACAATGCAAACTCTTGATCCCATGGGGGAATTGGTGCCAATTTGATATGAAAATTGGCCCTTTCCCAACTCCAATGATGCAATCTTGATGAGTGTTGATGAATGATCCACTTTGATGAAGAATGTTGAGTGCTTCAAGACCAAAATCTGCATAACCTAGCTACAAATTTGAAAATGTGGATGGAGATTGCTAAATATTTGAGCATAGTAAGTTTACTCAAATTGTGGATAATGAAATGAGGAGATTAGCCTCTTATTTATAGAATGAGAAGATGGCTAAATGTCCAAAAGAGAGCAATGTGACCAAGAAATATTAATGGTGTGCGCCACTTGTCAATCCTATGAGGGATGGAGGATGTGCAATTTTTGAAGAATATGTCAATAAATGTATATATTTGAATTTTGAAATTGTTGAAATGGCATGCAAGAGGGAAAGAAGGTGCATTGAATGCCACTTGGCTCAAGGAAAAAGGACTTTGTAAGAGGAGTAAATTCCTTGTTGAAGGACAAAGTCCATTCGATTTTGAATTCAAATTGAAATAATATCTTGAAGGATGTTTTGTTGAAGAAAATAGAGATTTAATAAATCAAATAAGTCTATTTTCATGTGCAAGTGGTAAAAGAGAGGATGGAATAGAGAGATTAATTAATCAAGGTTAATTAATTTAATGAAGGGATTAAATGATGTGACCTATTTGACTTAAATTTGTGGATTTATTTAAATCAAATATGAGAAGAATGTGATAAAGGATTAATTAAATAAGGACTTTTGATTTATTTAATTAAAAGAGATGATGTTAGATTAAACTAAATAAGGTTTTAATTTATTTAATTTAATAGATAGACTTTAGATATTTAATCAAATAAAATTAATTATTTAATTAAATAGGATAATTAGATTAGAATGGTTAATTTAATTATCAAGAAATGATGACTTAATTAGATAACTAATTTATTTAATTAGAGGAATATTGATGAATTTAATTAGATAAAGGTATTTGATTAAATGATTAGACCAAAGAATGATTCAGGATGAAAGCGATGTTGGTGGTGGGGATTAGATGTCCAATGTCAATTAGTACATTTTACGTGTCTACAATTATTAATGCTAAACTAAGAAAATTGTACTTTTGTTGAAAACACATCGTAATATGCAAACATAAACTAAATGACCTAGAAATGCAAAAAAAAAAAACAGAAAAAATATAAAACAAAATTTGTGCACCTGGAAATGTCTTGTAGATTGGAATGGAAATTGTAAATTCTACCGACTCTAAAAATTTGACCTACTAGGACACTTATGCCATTATGGGTGACTTAGTCCCAAATCTGGAAAACTACATTGGGGCCCGTTTCAACCAAATGGGTATCCAAATATATAGAAAACTTTGAAAAACATAAGCAGTGGGACTAAGTTACCATTGATGGCAACTTATCCCACTTTGGATTTCCTAAAAATTCGAAAGTGGAAACAAAATCTCTCAGTCTACACTTTTTGTTCCTCTAGGTGTCCATATCTAAAACTACCAAATTCAAGCCTAAAAGTGAGTTTTTCTAGATATTTTGACCTAGCCAACAAGGAGATGTCTTCAACAACTTTGTAAACTATTCTTCAATGATCTTTAAACCTTCAAATTACTTATATCTAGAAACACAAAAAGAAAGAGAAAGAAATGGTGAATGTTAAGGCATAGGGGTTTGCCTTGGTCAAACCCCTTTTAGGTAATTAAACCAAATGAAGAAATAAAATGAAATATGAATATAAAATGAAGGGATTAGAAACTTCCCATGATGATTGATCTTGAATTTCTGCAACAATGGTTGAAGATTCTACCTTTGAATTCCTTAGAAAGCTATCTTCATGACTTAGAGTGCTAAGACCCTAGCTTACTTGACTTGAGAGAGCTGATGAATGATGAATGAAATGATTATATGATTTATTTAGGGTTTAGAAGCTTGTTTATATATGAAATCCACCTAGAATGCATGTTAATTTGATCCCCAAGGCCGACAGGAAGGAAAAATAATCTTAAAACCTAATTTTTCCCTCTTAAACCTCAAAAATAGCCCAAATGGGACTAAGTCACCAAGATGGGTGACTTAGTCCCACAGGGGCTCTTTTTCTAGCTGGATTGTCAGGGAATGAAGAATTTTAGTTTTTATGTTGATTTTATCAGGTCTTTGATCAAATTAATCCTCGAGATGCACAATATGGGGTGATAGGGGCCTATTAATGATGATGTAAAGGGTAATTATGGATAGAGACACATAGTTCAATGTGAAAGTGTGATTAAATATAGTTGACAACCTTAAATGAGGTCCACATAGCTTAGAGAGGCAGAACATCCAATGTGAATGTGTAAGACACATTACAACACTAGATTAGAATTAGGTTTAATTTACAAGCCTTCTAGATTAATGTGGTAATTACATTAAATACATTTTACAATATTGAATTAAGGGTAAAATAGGTCCATTAGTCTAGGAAACTATGAGTCTTTTACAACACTTTACAACACCTTTACAAGACATCGTTAGATACATTTTATTTAGTTTCCAAGGGCCCAAGACTTAATGTAGATGTGTAAAACACCTCACAACACTAAATCAAGGCCTCATTAAGTCCATTTTGTCGTTAATTATTTTCATATCAAGTGTGAAAATGTCAAGGGATAGCATTACAAGTTGCAACATCCAAGATCGGCAAGATCAAGGATACTAAGATTGGGAACCTTGACATGGAGGAATTTGTTAAGAGAGTAGAAAATCAGCCCTTGGAAGAGGATTTGCGAGCCATTTTTCACAACAATCTTCATCGAGTAGCCTTATTTCTAGTAGAGGATCACTATCTAAAATTTGTTCTACAAGTTGCCTCACACTATATTAGAGATGACAGGAGTGTTAGAGACTCTTCTAGGGAAATAATGATGAGGTTTTATGTATATTTCCTTGATGTAGTATTCAAGGTCATAACGATGGATAAGTATAAAAATGTGTCTATTCAACATGCTCAGGAAGCTTATGACAAGAACCAAAATGAATCCAAGTAGTTGATCAACACATTATGGTTGAAAACTCAAAGGCCTACCATTTTGATATGGCCTAAAGGTCTTCCACATAGTGACTTCAAAGAGGATTTTTGTGATATAGTCACTCTACTAACAAGAGTGCAAGGATTACTAGCCTCATCTAATTTCTAAGAATTGATGTACAAGTACATTAGGGTCATTAGTTGAAATAAGACACATTTGATTGGGGTGTATACATCAGTGATGAAAATCATGAACAACTTATCAATGTGCAATCAACACTAAATTTTTATATGACCTCATACCTAGTGTATGTTGCGGCTACGATGAGACAATATCTAGGTCTATCAATGGAAGAAAATATAAGTATTGTGCCAGTGCATAAGTTCTATTCTCAAAACCACTCCTTTCCATGTTTGACCCATCTTTAGAAAAGAAAAGAGTATCTAATGAGGCATGGAAGGTTGTAAACAAGTATGGGTGTATTTTATTGTAGTTTCTCACCTTCACATACTTGAGAGTAGGATGCTATATAAGATACCCCTATTTTTTGCCAAGATATCCTTCCAATAGGTGGGTTTTAATGGAGTTATGTAGACATCTCATCATAGTACACAAAGAACACTAGGATATTCATAAACAAGGCATCAGGTTTCCAATTCCTATTGGAAGATACTCAATTAAAAGTGTACAAAAGGCCAAATCAGTAGTCATGGAGATTTAAAGTATGACCATAAGGACATATAGGTATAGGAATGATTTTGACTATAGAGGCATGAAAAGAAAAATAAAGAAGAGTCATAGTCATGTTTTCCGCTTTGAAGGCATATGGGCATAATGTAGAGATGAGGAAGATATTAGGAGAAGGAATTTTTGTAGACTTATTATGGAACAAATCAATGATCTAGGATTGTTAGATCTTCTAAAAGATTTCAAAGATCTTGGTAACATTTTATATGTTGCATATGATGAAAGAGATATAGCAATTAAACCCTTGCCGCTTATTCAATAGTCTAAAAAGAGAATACTTCAATTTGAAAAAGCCTTGCTCTTATTTTTTACAATACAAGTGAATGTTTGCAAAGGAAAGGTTTTCAATTTAAATCTTTTAGGATAGATTCAAAGGTTGAAGTATTAGAAGGTGATTCCATTCAACAATAAGAGCTCTGAACTAAGCATAAAGCAAGTGTTGTTCCCTCTTCCTCATGCAGAGGACCCAAAATTACATTTAACTATGGGAAGAGCACAACACAAGTTGTTGAATTTGAGGAGAAAAACACTGAATTAGAACAGCCATCTGGAGAAGAACGGGAACCTCGATCAAGCATTCTAAAACAAAAGAAGAAGGTGAAATTGAAGAATCTTGAGAAGATCGAGAAGAGGGGGAAGGTAATGAGGAAGAGGAAAGGCATGATAAGGAAATGCAGTTGTCTCTATAAGAGAACATCATTGAAGATCCCCCTCATATATCATCACCTATCATTTCTACCACACCTCACACTCCTCCTATTCCCACTTCTCCTTCACCTCCTCTTCCCACTTAACTTCCACTTATAGCTGGTTTGCATGCACTTAAATTAACAATTCCCCCATCAATGCATTTAGTTCTTTCTAGTCCTTCCATAGGATTTATTTTTCAAAGGATTGATGTTTCCTCTAGTTTTCCATCATCAATTCCAAGTATCTCTTCACCATCATATGATATTTCCTCTCGGTCTGAATTTGATTAGTTTATGAAAGAATCATTACCAGATATAACAAATTTACAGACTCTTGTGAAGTGATGATTGATGCAGAACCAAATGTGACTACAACACTTGTTTCTAAGATGTAGTTGCTTCATAAGAATTGGCACTAGGGTCTGCAAGTGATGATTTCTCTCTTCCTCCATGGTTAGTTTCAAAATTATCTAAATTGAATAAATAGATGTTTTCACCCAATGAATTAGATCTTGAGGAGATAGCTCTTCCAAAATCTAAGGGGAAGAAAAATCCAAGGATTCATTGTAGGTTGCATGTGGATAAATTATTACATAGGTATGTAGATATTGCAACACCTCCACAAGGTAAGAGTGAAGTTAGCATGGAAGATTATACTATGGAAAGGATTAAAATTAGAAAAGTCACCAATGCAAGCACCAAAGAGGATGCTCAAGTATCGGCATGCGGGGATCATGGTATGCCAAATAGGCCCTTAAGTGGCAAAAATTCAGAAAAATCAGTGTTAGGCAACTTGCGTAAATATTTGAATAAGTTATCTATATTATTTCAAAAATATGTAAGAATAGAATTTAGAAAATTGAATGTAGTTTCTAAAATACTAGGTTTATTTAAAACAAATAAAATCTATTTGGTGAAAATTTGAAATTTCAATGCAGTAGTACTTAAATTTCAGGGAAAAATAAGAAGTAGGTGTCTGTCTGACCACCCTAACCATAATAAAATGATATATTTTTTGTAAGATTTATATATAAGTAGAGGACTCATGTCCGATGTGATGCATATTTTTTTGTATTTTTTTCCAAGTAAATAATTAATTATGATTTTTTTATTACAACTTTTAGAAAATATAAAAACTTGTATGTTCGACCACCTTAACTTGGTCAAAACTTCATGAAATTTAATTTTTTTTTTTTAATCCTATAGTATGTGAAGCATAGAATGTGACGCATGTTTTGGATTCAAAAAATATGATACCATTTGAAGCTATAGATGTTTTTCAATCAGCCTATCGATCAGGACTTTAGTCGTAATTCTAATAGAAAATGAATAATAATTATTTATTAAATTCAAATTAAATCATAATTTATATTTTTGGAAAGCTGAGAATCTCCTCTAAAAACCTCTTTTCGTTTCATTAATTTTGGGTGAAAAAAAGTCGTCAGCCACATACCCTACAAATATTGCCACTTTTGGCATACCATGATCTGCACATACCCTATCTCTCTAAATTCTTTGATGGAAAGGCTTGATAAAATGGAGAAAACCAAAAACATGTACAAGAAAAAGGTTGAACACTTTGCATCAATGTTGAGAAAAATTATAGGAACTTTAGAGAACATGCAACCAATGGCCATGATGGGTATTGGGGAACCATTTGTCCAAAAGGTGGAAAAGTATTACTCTAAAGGAAAAATCATTTATGATTTTTTTGATAGGATAATTGAGAAAGGTTCAAAAGAAATGACTATTGCATTGGAGAAAATTTCCCAGATTGAGATTAATCTAGAGTTGGATAAGATAGTAAGTACTCTTTCTATTGAGAAAAATAAAATGGAATAGAATATTGAATTATGGTTGCAATTAAATGAGGTGAAACTAAGTGAGTTAGTGTAGGTTAGGATCATTCCCAACAAAGAAAATAATATGGATATTAAAGATGTTGAGAAGTTTTTGAGATGATTTAGCATTGTTGTCATTTATGTCAAAACTTGGGATCTCAAAGGTTGTGCTCTGGATGATATACAAAAATTATTTGTCCTATCAAGTGCTCTAATGTTATGTAGTATGGATGTTATCTTTGATCTGGATATGGTAGTACTCCTTTTTGTGACATCCATGGAAGATAGTTAATGCAAAATAATAAAGTATAATCTTTTGATGTTTGATGTTGTTCCCAAAGATTATTTTAAGTATCCTTGCTATCTGGAAATTCATGTAGCCTGTTTATTTGAGTGATGAGGTTATGATTGTTCCATGTTTCATTCCATTCCATCATGGGAATGTTTTGTGGTGAGAAAATTCAAAGTGTGTTTGGATAACTTAGAAGATTATGAAGACATTGTGTTTGGCCAACCTAGGATATTAGAAAAGTATGGAATGGTATAAGTAAAAGTTTATTTTTTTCAATGAAGTAAAAAGATTGGAGTGTGTGAACAAAAACATGATGTGAAAGATAATGCAATAAGAAATTTTAAGGCAAGTGTCAGGATGAAGTAATTTGATTTGCAGAGGTTGTGTGAGGAAGGTGTGCAGAAGATTCTTGATCAGATCTATTGCAGACATATATTGTGCTCTAAACTAGAACTAACTTCATGCATATTTAGATGTAACTTCATCAGTTCACCTTTTTTAGTAAGCCCTCTTTTTTTGGAAATGAGCCTTTCTCTTTTGGTAGTGATCCTTTTTAATATTTGGCTATAATAGTCAAGAAATGAACCCATTGATAGTGACCCTTACTTGCAGCGAGAATTTTAGCACTGAGCCCTTTGTAAAAATCACCTTAACCAGTGTCACCTTAATTGGTGCTTTATAAATGAGAATTAACATTCTGTCTGATTTCTCCCTTCTTGGGTTTCCACGTAAATTTTGGTGTGCATTGTGCATGGTGTTGTGTGTTTTCATGTTCATTTATGCTTGATTATAATCTAATTGATATAAGCCTACTCTAGATTAATTAAATTAAAGAAATTATTTTATGATAACTGATTCACCCCCCCTCTCAGTTAGCTATACTATTCAACAATTGGTATAAGAGCTTGGTCCCTTGCATATATAGCTTAACCTCTTGAGGGAGATCTTGGAAACTTGAAAAATATGGCAAGAGATTATTACTTTGAGGAAGAAATAAAGATAATGTTAGATGATATGGAAAGCACAAAATCTGAAAATGAAAAATTGAAAGAAAACCTTAAAGAAGCAAATGCTTGTATCTCAAAGCTAAGGGAGGAAATTTGAAAATTAAAAGCAAGACACAATGAGGTTAGTCGAGAATTAAAGGAGTCAAAGGAAAGTGTTGTGGATCTAAAACTACGGTTGGATGAATGCAAGAAGAATAAAGATCTCAAAAATACCATCAAATAGAAAATGGAAGAATGGAAGAAGATTGAAGAAAATATCAAGCATACCATCAAACAGAAATCAAAAGAAAATGAGAAGTTAGATCAAGAGTTAAGAAGGCTAAAATTAGAAGCAAGAGTATGTGAAAGTAGCATAATTCTAGATCAAATCTTGTCCCTACATAAATTTCACAAGGATAAGAGAGGACTTGGCTTCTCCGATGAAAGCTCAAATAATAACACTAAGGGAAAAGAGAAATTAGTTGAAGCAGAAGTGAGATCTATTGTAACAAGCAAGTTATAGAACTCTAGAACACCTAAAAGACCTTTAGTCAAGCAACCAAATGCTCAAAGGTACTTATTGTAGACATGCAAAATTAACATTATGCATTCGATCGGATTCAGTCAAATTAGGTCTCACATTAGGCCCATTCATCACTTTCATCCATTCATTAAATAATCTCATTTCCTAAGGTCATTTATCAAATAAACATTATCATTAGCCTTTTAATAAATCAAACATCATCATAATGCATATTCCATCATTTTTTGATTTAAATAAATCAAATATTTAAGTCATAAAAGTCAAACCACCCTAATCATCATCCTAGCTAATTAATCCTGATTAAAGGCTAATCTCATCCCAATTGCATTCTCTAGATTTGGCCACTTGCACATGAAATTACATTTAATTGATTTATCAGATCACATTTTCAGCATAAAGGAAGGAATATTCTCAAGTTTAGATCTCCCCCAGATGGACATGTACACCCATGAGCATTTATGAGGCCTTACATGTCTGCTTGTCCTTCCAAAATCAAACTCAACATTCATTTGCAAATTCCAAATTCAGATTCTCTCTCCTCTCATGGGCTTTCTTTGTCATGCATCCACGACCACTCACATATTGACAAGTGTCTCATCTCTTTGTCTTGTTTTTTTATCCCATTGCTCTCCTTATGCATTCTTTCAACTTGATAATCTATAAATGAGGCTTCATCAGCCTCAAGCAAGGTCTCACAATCTCTCCACCGATCTTGCAAAGGTCACTCTCTTCATTTGATTTGATCTTGTCCATTTCACTCCATCATCTCCATCATCTCATCATCTATAACAGTTTCATCATTTCTATTAATCAAGGGTTGGGAAAGGGTCACTAGAACATGTGACACCAATCCACTATAAGATGCTAGTATGATCATTAGAATGATGCCCTTCTATGTTTTGCTTGTTTCTTTGGCATCATTCTTGTGATTAAATGAATCTTATAGGGGATCTTTTGTATGCTTTGGTTTACTAACAATACTAAGGGTTTTTGTTTTTGATCCAATGTAGATTTAGGGTCCTACATATGGCGCTAGAAGGAGGGCTGCACAGATTTATAACTGACTTATTGGAATGTTTAACTGGTTTAAAGTCTTTCTGAACTGTGTGATGGTTATTGACTATTAAGATCTGAAGCTTGATCTTTTTATTGTTTGTTTTCTTACGTGGAATATCTGTCATTTTGGAATTTATAGCTGATTCATTATATCATGCTTTGAGGCGTACTAAGTTCTGTGTTCTATGTCCTCTCTTGTGGATTTCTGATATTATTTTCACAAATTTTCTTTGTTGAGTTTCATTGCTCAACCCAATTTTAATCAACAAGACTATGGATAGCAGCGATGAAATGTTCAACACTTTTCATCCAAGATATTGACACAGGAAAGAATGTTCATTGTTAGCTGTTACACCAGCAAGCAATCTATAATGACCGAGTTGTGTAAGAAAACTGCCAATCCCCATGATAGTAATAATTGCAGATAGAAAAGTTTTACGGAGATAGCATTTGGAGCAGTTTTCAATATCTGGCATGACGTCCCTTGTCTAAATATTGGTTCCATCGAATGTTATTTTGGTTTGTTTTTCTGTTATCTCCTTCGAATATCTCCCCTAACATTCTCTATTTTACTGCGGATTAGGTGAAAATCTTTGGTTGTACGCATGCATTTCTTTATTCTGAGGTTATTTTAGATTTTCATCATCTTGTATAAAGATCTACATTGTGGCATTCATAGGAGTTAATGGTATAATCTCTGGTATCGTTCCCAACTCATTTCCAAAGAACTGATTCGTTTACTGACTAATGGCAGTAGGAGGAAATCATAGGGGCCTATAGGCAAAGGTCACTGGGGCAGAAGCTAGCACTAGGTACAAAGGAAAAGCGAAGGCAAAAAGGTACAAAGTGAAGGAGGAGGCTAGCAAACGAAAACGAAAGGAGGAGAATTTTTTTGAAAACTCAAAGTGTTTTTTAACGCTTTAAGTGTTTGATCAACACTACTTCACGAAATCGTTTATCTTTTTGTTTTAGAACACTAATTCTCATTTGGGTCTAAAATGAACAATTTGATTTTTCATTGCAAAGGGCTTAAAATGAATCTTAGGACAAACCCACTAGATTTTGTTTGAGGTTAAGAATTGGTGGAAATAATCTTCACACTTGTTTGGTGCTTAACGAACTCACAATTGCTTTGGAGAGGCTATAAAACGAACAAGTGCTTGAATTGTGTGATTTTGTCTTTTGAGTCCGTATCCTCTCCCCTTGTGCTTCGTGTGATCTAGGGTGCAAGAGAAACACTCAAAATACATTTTATTGCTTTGAAACACTTCGATTTGGGCTTAAAAATTGAACATCTTGTGCGAGTGTGAGTAGGGGCATTTTCGCGTACATTCTCTTTCTTTGTGCCATCAAAGATCGATCGAGTTACAAATTGTGTCTTTGCTTGCTTTTGTTTACCTTAGAGGGCCTGCCTTGGGGAAAAAGTACTCACCCAAGGGACGACTCAACTGATAACACTCTAAAGCCAAGAGTATTTCC
>VDFB02206424.1:0-10662 GCA_007258455.2 Sequoia sempervirens
ACCGAAACTTAACCAAACTTTGACAAAACCTTGGCAGTTCACTTAGGGACCTCAAACACATCCCAAATCCACCAAAAAGTTAGCCTCAAAATCAATAATGTGGAAATCGGACTGACGGGGGTCCACGGATGTTTCCAAAACAGCGAAAGAGGGATGAAGCTCCGGAACCACCGAAACCTAGCGGAACATTGACGAAACCTTTGCAATTCATTGAAACACCCCAAACACATCCCAAATCCACCCAAAAGTTGGCCCCAAAGCCAAAAATGTGGAAACTGGACCTACAGGGGTCCACGGATGTTTCCAAAATAGCCAAAGCAAGACAAAAGGCAGAAAGGGGATGGGGGACTTTATTTCTCTATAGATTTGAATACCCCAAGCAGGTGAATTTGGGTAGGGGATTTGATCATTTGAGAGCACATGACTAATTTGGAGAAACTGGAAATGGGGCCGCATAAAACAAAGGCAGACAAAGCACCTGTAGGGAGATGGCGAAAAAAAGGGTCCACGCCTATGGCAGGCGTGTGTCTAAAACATGCACAACGAGAGGTCTAGCCGGCTTAGTGTGTTTGAGTGCCGTGAAGACATAGTTGAGCAAGAAGCCATGGCTTCTCCTGAGATTTCAAAGAGTAAAAGGAGGGCGAGGGGCCATAAAAAGAAGTCAATTGTGCAGAGTACATGCCGCTTGAGGAATAGAACCCTTCTAGGTGATGTGGTCGAATGCAAAGGCAAGGAATTAGAATCGCCAGTGAAGAAGGCCAGGAAGAAGGAGAAAAGCCATAGGGCCCGCCTAGGTAAGTAGAACTCTCCTATCGTGCTTTCGGACTATCCTTCGGATGCTAAAGCTGATACTGAATCAGACTATGGCCAATACCTTCATTCCCTGGTGCCATATGGGAGCTCTGATAACGATGTACTGGTAATCGCTCCAATTGCATCGAGGACAAGGAGCAGTCGGGCATTTTCAGATGCTGATGACTCTCAATAAGCTCACCTCCTATTTTTTAGTTTTTGATGACACCATGGTCTTTTCATAGGAGGTTTTTGTTTTCATATTTTTGCAATTTATCTTTTTGTTTTCTTATGTTGTTGTGGAAGTCCTCAAGAAGATATCAATGAAATCTTTTGTTGATAAACAATGAATGCTGTGACAGTGACCACAAATATCCTGCGCATGTTTTTTTCCTTTTGTCCTCCCCTATTATCAAATGATTGTGTATGAAACTGTTTGGGAGTTCTTCGAGGAGTTAGTTAGAAATAGGTTTTTGAAATGAACTCAAATGAAAGTTAAATTGTAATTTATTCAAGTTCTTGTTGCTCCCCTATTTATATAAAGGGGATTTTATGGCTTAAAGGGAGAGAGTTCAAAATTTTGAGTCTAGACACAGTCATAGTAAATACTACACTCTAGTAGCATAATAGAATGTAAATAGATAATCTAGTAGATATATCAGAAGCAAGTTTAAGATGAAATTTATACTATATAGGAATCTTAAGTATGGTTTTACAAAGAAATATCAGAAATAAAGAAGAATTTTGGTTTCAAAATATTGCTCTCCTATGTATTTTCTTCCAAGTTATGAATGAAGATTGTTAATTACAATTTCATTTTTCTTTTGTCATTTGCATAGAATGTATGAATTTGTTTTATGCTTTAGTTCAATGAATTGATTAAATGCTGAAATGAGCTAATTAGTTTGCGAGAAAAGAATATAGGTGTAGATATGTAAAATACACATGCGATCTCGACTCACTAATTCCATATCATCCTTAATCATCCCCTTTCTCACCATTTTCCCTCTTTAATTAAAGAAATCTAGTTTATTTGATCAATCTACTAAGTCATTTCTTTAATTAAATAAATAAGTTTTATTTAATTAATCTCCTAAAGTTCCTTCATTTAATTAAATAAATCCAAATATTTAATTAAATCTCTAATGCTATTTATCTTCTCATTTAATTTAAATAAATCCAAATATTTAATTTGAATGTTACAATCACCTAATCACCTCTTAAATTAATCTAATCCTAATCACCCATCACGTCCTCTAGCTTTTCCCACTTGCACAAATAAATCACCAAAGAAGTTGTTGAAATCACCATAGAGGCCACATTTTTTCTTGTGTAGGCTGATATGAGAGGAGGGCACATTTTTTATGGCCACAGTTTTGTCTTCTGTAGGCCACATTTTATCTTGTGTAGGTCATATTTTATATTCTATGCAATTCATTTTTTGCTCTATATACAAGTCAATTTATTTGTGTAGGAATTTTTTCACTTTGTGCTAGCAGATCTAATTGTGAAGGCTGATTTGGTTAACATAATATAAATGTCATGGAAGGAGGTCATCAATTGTAAATGATTAAAATATACAAAATATCTTTTTGAGCTATTTCTAGAGGTTTTTAAATTGTTTAGGCCAACATTTACATTGGTGTTACATCATTAGGAAAAGAGGGGAGGAGAATCCACCCAAAAAAAATTAGCTCACACGAAGGTTAAAACCTAGTGATTTCTACTAGTAAGGGATTAAGTGTACAACCCCCTTTGCATCATCTCTATTTTAATTTATGAAAGGAATTTTTTTATTTAATTACAATTTAAAAATTTAACATATAGAAGTAATGAAATTATTATATAATCCTTGGCTAGCAACTCAAACTAAGTGCCATTTTTTATTTTCATTTTTTTACCAAATGGATTAGACATATTATTGTACTAAAATTATAAGTGCCCTTTTTACTCCATTGGACTTGTCTATGCACTAAATGCATAAAGTGCCAAAATTTAGGGGGATCTCAAGTATTGAAACAAGGGGGATGTTGAGTGTTATGTGTTGCATGTTTTATGTTGTGTCTTGACTTCTTTCTACTTTCCTTTTGTAATTCATTTATAAATCTCATTTTTGCAATAGATTCGCCTTCAGAATGGATTCAAATTACATTGCCACATCTGTAACACATTTTAATCATCCTGATTGAAAGGTAAAAGTATAACTTGTGCTAAAAAATAAAGGGTTGATTAGGGTAACAATGGACACTGATAAGGAACCTATTGTTGAGGGGGCTAAAGAAAACTGGTTTAACAAAATTCATCAAACCTTTGGATATTTTTTTGTCTTAATAGATCTCATGAACTTTTCTTTCATGTAAAATCCTTGAATACAAGTAGTGAAGTTTGGCTTGTAAAGAAAAAAAATTGAGAAAGATGAAATGAAAGGTCATGAGTTGGAGAATGACCTAATAAGTTCAAGTTAGGTAGGATGTAGTTGTTGAAAAGAATGAAGAATATAGAAAAAAAGGAGGATCAATTTGCTCCTTTTATACTCTCCAAATTAGGTTTTGACTATTATATGTTTGTATCTACATTTCTCTCTACCAAAAGGGCTCTTGGAACCACGTTAAATATGCCTTTTCTAAATAAATTTATTGTAGATTTGATAAGCTATTACAAATGTGGACATTGAAGTCTTCAAAACCACAAGGCATCATTGCTAGGAATAAGAAACAGTAGGATTCAAACAACAAGGAGAAGAAAAAGAACACTTAGAAGGACAAAGAGACTAAGAAAGTTTGGAACCTTGAATCCTCTAAAAGAAACACTAAAACTTATTGAAATAAAAGGAAATGGGTATGGAAAAAACACTAAATTTTCCTATTATAAGAAATTTGGGCATGATGAGCATGAATTTATCAATAAATAGATTGATCACCTTTCACATCTTATTGAGAAACATGAAATAGGGGTCCTTGTTCATCACATCAAAAAATATTCATAAACTCAAGAATCTACTAAGGAAAATGAAACAGGTAAAGAATAATTGAGGAAAAAGGTAAAGGGAAACTAAGGACAAGGCTATAGTTTACACTACATCATCATTACCTTTTTCTTGAGAAATTGAATGAGGTACCTCGCACCGTGTGGGTTATTTATAAGCTGATATTTCCTCATATACTTTTAATATGTTTTTATTCTATCACTCTGGGTGATGATACTCTGTCAAAAGTTATAATGGGAGGGGTTTTTTGAAGTTGAAGGTGGAACACTCATAGATGCTCTAAGTGTATCATATTACCTTCATAGGGAAGGGTATTATAATTCACTTTCCTCTAGACTACTACTACCTTGAGCAACTTAGACAACATAATATGGTTCTCAAGTTTCCTAGAGTTAGCTTCTCAAGTATCTTTGTGAGGTTTATAGCCTTGGGAAGCACCCTGATGAGAAATTCAACAAAGGAAAATCATGGAGGGATACATAAGTTTTGGATATTTATCAATGTGGTGTATCACCTAGATATCTCCCCATCCATATTTTAATAAGGTGAGGTATGTTCTCACTTTCATAGATGACTTCTCTAAATACACATGGGTCTACTTTCCTTCACGCAATTATAAAATCTTCAACATCTTTCAAGACTTCAAGGATCTTGCTAAAAAAATCAGGGAAATTGATCAAGGTTCTTGAAATAGATAATGCGAGTGAGTATGTCAACAATAGGTTTGAGAAGTTAATAGTTCCTTATACTCTCCAATAGAATGGTATTGCAAAGAATAAGAATAGATGCTTAGAGACATTACAAATTTTATGATACACTCTAAGAGTCCTACCCTAGAGTACTAGGAAAAATCAATCAATTGTGCTTGTTACATTCAAAATTAGGTTCCTCACAAAACCTTGAAGGTAATCACTCCCTTTGAAGCTTAGAAATGGACTAGAAACCATTAATTGAGCACTTAAGGGTCTTGAAATATGTAACCATGACATGCATACTGAATCAAAATCAAAAGGTAATGGAACGATAGTCCAAACCTTTCATCTTTGTAGGTTATGTGAATGTTGTGAAAGGTTATCATCTACTCCACCTAACCACACATGAGCTTTTTATTGAGAGTTTTAATTTCCAAAAGAGTCTTGTTGAATCTACACTTTTCATTTCTCCTTATATTGTGGACTCACTTGGTGTGATAATTCTTCCCACAATTTAAACCACTCACAATATGGGTTAGTTGATAAGTACAAGGCATGTTTGGTTGCCAATTGTTTTATATAGGATCATGGAATCAACTAAATAAATACCTTTGCACCTATGCCCAAGATGAATCAATCTAACTCAAATTTTAGATTGTCACATCACATGGTTGGGATGTGCATTAGATGGATGTGAAGAGCATGTATCTTCATAGAGGCCTTGAGAAGGAGATCTACATAAAATAATCACCAAGTTTTTTAAGGAATTAATCTTTGGTTTGTAGACTTGTGGAATCCCTCTATGGCCTCAAATAGGCAGCTCGAGATATTTATGCCACAATAGATTTCTTCCTCTTGGTTTCAAGCTTCACTCAGTACTACTTAGATCCCAATGTATATCTCTTATGGCAAGACGATTCGTTATTGATACTAGTACTTTATGTTGATGATATTTTGATCACCAAGAGCTCTTCATCCACTATTAAAACTATCAAGTCAGCTCTATAAGATAGATTTAACATGAGAAACTTTGGTTTATTGAATTACTTCCTAGCATTGAAATTTCTTAGTTTGACTCAAGTATTATTCTTGCACAACCAAAGTATACTCTTGATCTACTTGCTCAGTTTCACATGATTTATTGTAAGAAATATTTGATTTACCATTCTATTTGGAGTCAATATTGTGGCTAATTGTACTACACCATTGGTTGATGCTAATTTGTATTGATCAATCTTTGGTAGTCTCATCTATTTTACTTATATCAGGCCTAATATTTCATATCCAATAGGTATGGTTTTGAGATTCATGCAAGAGTCTCATGAGCTAAATTGCAAAGTATATGAGAGAATTCTTCACTACCTTTAGGGTATTCTCAGATTTTATATTCACTACAAATTTGGCATAGAGGTTCACTTGGTTGGATACACAATTTTAGACTAGGTTGGCGATACTCAAAATTACAAGTCCACTTTAGTTTAGAGTTTCTCACTATTTTTTAGTCCTATTAGTTGGGACCTAGTAAAAATTGAAGTTTTATTGATTTATCATCTATAGAGGAAAAGTATAGGGGATTTTATAATGCAACTAATAAGACTCTTTTTCTTATAGTAATTGTCACTTAGCTAGTGGCATTCCATTTAGACATCATATAGCCATTTATTGTGACAACCAAAGAGCCATCTATATATGCAAGAATGTGGTCTAGCACCAATAGACCAAACACATAGAGATCCATATGCATTATATTCAAGAGCTTATTTATGATTATATGATCAACCTAGTCTTTGTCTAGTCTTCAAAGCAAGTTGTTGAAATTTTCACCAAACTTTTTACTAAGAGAAATTTCATTCATCTACAAACTCTTCTAGGAGTGTAGTCTACTTTAGAGGTAACATCGTATTTGAGGTGCACTTTCTAATCCTCTTCACATTTTTTTCTCCTTTTTAGGGGGGATTTTTTACACTAAGTTTTCTCCCTTTCTCCACTTTATGAAAGATTGCATTGTACTTGGGTACCTCATCTGGCCTAGTGGTTGAGACTTTGTTTCTTTGTGTCCACCTAAGATATTCTTAAGGGGGGGCATGTTAGTGTATATATCATTGCATGTATTATGCACGCAGATATTTACATAGGATGTTAAGATTATTTAGGCATCCTAATTAGTGAGAGTTAGCTTGCCATCTCTTCAGAGATTTGAGGAAGTTAACTCGTTGCCACTCTCTATTAGTGGGAGTCAACTACCAAGTCTTCTCCATTATTATTGATGAAAATTTCTTCCATTCTCGCTATATGTATATATAATTCATGGCTTAATTAATATGTTGATTTATCCATTCTTATGTATTTTTCCTGCGTCAGCTTTCTCATCTCATAGGTATGATTGTGTGTTTGTTCACCTTATATGGCTTGATCTAATACTAGTGTTCTATCCAAATATTTTTGCAAAATTCTATAATAAATGGTGCTAGGTTCTTTTTTATTCTCCAATGTCAAATTATAGTTGTGCTCAACAACAATTCTCTATGATGTCCCAGATGATCAGGCTATATGATTTTAAGTGAGTAGTCAATTTTCTTAAATACATCAACCAATCACATAAATCAACAAGTGTTAAGTCAATTTGTAATGGCTAGTGAAGTAGTTGGAAAAAAATAAATTTGAAGTTTGAGTTCTAAAAGTGAAGCTTTAGATTAATAACTATAGAAGTGACTTGGATCAAGTCTAAACTTGCAAGTCTCAAGTTTGTTTTTTCTCAAAGTCTATTAGAATTAGGAATACAAATTTTGGAACTAGTGATAGTGGGAATTACTACTAGAGACAACTGAAATTGACCACACCTAACCACACTTTACTTTACCTTATCATAGACATTAATTAAATAAATATTCATTATTTATTTATTTATTTATCCCCCACTTAATTGAATAATATTTATTATTTATTCAATTATTTTATGCATCACTTTGATTACATTTTGATTAAATACGTATCTATTATTTGTTTATTTATTTTATCTATTTAATTAATTTATCCCTAAACTCTATTTCCCACTTTAATTAAATAATATTTATTATTTATTTAATTAATTTATCCATCATCTTTATCTCTCAATTTGATTAAATAAATATTTATTATTTATTTAAAAAATATATCCTTCACCTTTATCCCTTGCTTAATCATTTAAATAAATACGTGAAAAAAGTGAAAATAGTTTACCTTGGAGAGTAGATGCTACCCGATTCTGATTCATGCAGTCAAAATAATAATAATTATTGAGAGTCACATCTCTTACTAAGAGCTTTTTCGAGATTCATTAAATCTGGACACTTACTAGAAAAGTCAAACTAACTTTGCATCTCATTCATCCATTTTATACTACATCTTCAAATCTCAACCATTCACATAAGGATATTCTCCAATGCACCTCCTAAACCTAGCCCTTATCTCTCATGTGACAAATGCCACATGACTACAATTTTACTCCAAACCCTAATCCTCAATAAATCCTAGCCATCCATCAACCAATCTATTTTAGCCATTGATTTCTTTCTCAAAAATTCTATAAATGAGAGGCCTCTCATTCCCACTTTCATTGTCGCCTTATGTTGCTAATTTTGTTATTAGGTCATCTATCATCGTACGTTTTTGTTGTAGTTGATTTCGTAAGCAGTCACATTCTTCTATCGACATATCAAAAGAGCAAATTAAACAGAGCTAAGGTGCACTCTACTTATAAAAAAAATTGTTTTACATGAAGGTATTTTGTCCGTATTCCATTATTTCTATGTTTTTTTTTGTCTCTAAGTACAAATACAAATCTATAAAACACAAACATATTTTTTTATGGATACACATAAACCTCCCCATATTCAATTTTTTTTAATTAGTATAAATAATTTAATTTTCTTAACAAGTAATTAGAAAATATTATATGCCACTTACAACAATAAAAATCATTCATGTAGATCTTCAATCATTTTGAAATTCGATCAATTTCTATGATATTATTTTTACATTTAGATTAGTTTTTCCATTGGGTTTTTCTCTCCTGTTGTGCTACTAGTGATTTTCATCTTAGCAGCAGTTGGATTTGAAACTCAACATTATCATTGTAATTCCACACAAAGTGCGTTGCAAGGCAGGAGTGAATGACTGTGATTCACATTTATTTGATAATGGCTCTCAACTCTACTCAAAAGCAATTTAATGTTCTAACTCCTACCATTTGATACACCATTTGGCTATCTTTTGGTTCGATCATGATGGTACTCTATGTGTTTTGGACTATTTTGGATGATCATAGACACTTGATGTTATGCTTGTTTTATGCTTATGATGCTATGATGATTATATGCACATTATGTTTCCTTTATTGATATGCTCATATGATTTGGTTATCATGATTGAAATGGACAATTGTTTTAAAATGAGATGGAATTGATAGGATGCTAAATTTAATTTAGTGATGATGTGATTTCATTATTATGCCATGACTATACATGAATTGATAAAATATGTTATTGCTAGAGGAAGAATGATTATAGATATTGAATTTATTGATTCAGAGTTAGATTGTGATAAATATATGCATATGAATTTATGATTTAATTATTGATTATCATGCATTGGATATTTTGACATGTGGACATTAAGTGTGTAGGTACACACCCATGGCCAATGGGATTGGAGGTAACCAAGGGTACCCAATTATGTCATCCTAGTGAAGCCACTATGGTCCATGACGAATGGACCATAGCCTCTTCTGTTGTATTTTAATTTGTGATTAAAAAGATTTAATGTTGAATCTTGAGATTATGTCTTTTTTTAGGTCAATCAAACTTTTGATGAGAGTTTTGGGGCATGTTGGAATTCTTTTATTATGTTTAAATTTCAATTTCTTTTTGAGGGTTTTTAAAGGTTTAATTAGTCTTTATATGGGTTAATTGGTCCTTAATTAACCCCTAGGATAGTCACCTATGGGTTAGGGGTCAAATCAAACCCATAACTTGTAAAAAATTGCAAGTTGTGACCCTTCTTAATTAGCCATTAAGAAGGGTGACGGATTTTGGGGATGGAATTGGAGTGTTGGCTCCAAAATCTCATTTATGAGATTTGAAAACCTTGTTGAGTGTTGAACACTCTTTGGCCTTTCACTTCCCCAAGAGTTCTCACACATGTGTGAGAACTTGTGGGGAGGTGTGTCCATACGAGTGAATAGGAGATTGACATGTGTCACTCTCTCCTTCAAGGGTTTCCAACCCTAAATTCCTATTTGAATCTTTTGAAAGAAAAAGAAAGGATTCTTTTTTGTTTTTGGGGTTCTTGGATTGCTTGGGAGAAGGAAAATATTGCTTGGTCTTGGAGGAGTAGAGATTTGGAGTTCATCTACAACCCTCCCTCATTCTTGGCTTGGATTTGAGGTAGGTTTTACTCTATCTTTATGTATGTTTTATTTTCTTTTCTTTTACCTCTTTGTATGGAAGTTTGAGAACATGAGTTATATGGGTTGTTGTCCATTTATGTACTTGTTGCGTTGGTTCAAAGAATAAATTTTCCGTGATCAAAGCCAAAAAATTTTGTTTTTGATGCCCCGCCGAAATAAAGTACACCGGTACATTTCCCCTCGGTAGAATGTCGTTTCTAAAAGATTCCTATTTGAGGGTTGATCTCGCCGATAAAAAGGTCTTCAAAATGGATGGTTATGGATTATGATGAAAATGAGATGATTTTAAGATGTTTAGAATAACAAATCTATATTATCCTAAACAACTTAAATGATGATATGATGTGATGATGGATGAGATGGATGATGTGATATGCTATGATTATGTAAATGTATGATTTATGCAAATGCTTAGACTAACAGATCTATATTATGATGATGATATGATGTAATTATGCAAATGGATGCTATGACTGATATGTGGCATGCTGACAGTTTGTGGATGCAAGATGAATGCATGATGGATGCATGATGGATGTATTGGTGATGATGGTGTTAGTGTGGAAATGAGATGATGACAAGAGGATCCCACAAGTCCATGATCTGACGAGACTTTATTAGAGATCATGATGATGATGATGATGATCTAATGATAGATGATGATGATGATGGTAGATGATGATGATGATGATTCGCTTATCAAGGATTGGGATTTTAAAAGGGATACTTACCTTATGTTTGATTAC
>VDFB02206427.1:0-23188 GCA_007258455.2 Sequoia sempervirens
CCCACAACCTACTAACCCAAAACCTCACTCTCAACAATCTTTCCAACAATTTCTTCTTTGTTTTTCCCACTTTTTCTGTCTGTGTCCCAAATTATTTAGTTTCACAAGTTTTATACAACACAAAGGGTAGCTCCAACCGACACACCCTTTCAAAATAATTACATTACAACATTCGGTAAAAACTCTAATAATTATTTAATCACATTTATTTCTTGAACTATTACATTAGTTATATTTTACTTTTTTTTCTTCCATGGGGAAAAAGTCACATAACATGTACAATGCAATCTTGTAAATGGGGAAAGAAAGAAAACCTAGTGGGAAAAAACTATTCTCCAAAAGAAAGATAAGATGAGAAGAAGGCTAGAAATCCCCCTGAAAGATGATGTTGTTGTTGATGTAGACCACACACCAAGAAGAGCTCATAGATGCATGAACTTGTTCTCAGTAAAGGGTTTGGTGAAAATATCAGTAACCTTCTCTGAAGACTAGCAAAAGACTAAGTTGAAGATCTACCCACAAATAAGCTCTCGAATATAATACATATGAATCTCTATGTGTATTGATGTTGAACTAGATTCTTGCATATCTGAATGGTACTCAAGTTATCACAATAAATGATTATGGATTGCCTAAAAGGAATGACCAAAATTAGAAAATAATGCTTTAAAGCCTTCTAGCCTCAATAGTTGAGTTAGCAACCCCCCTAAACTCTGCCTTTGTGGACATTGATATAGTAATAGAATTCTACCTCTTGCTAGACCAACTGATAGGACCTAACGCAAGTGAAAAACAATAACTTGAAGTGGACTTGCAATACTCAATATCACCATCCAAGTTTGAATCTGTAAAACCAACCTAGTCAACTGATGAACCAATTTTTTAATGAATCCCAATCCCAAGAGCACCATGAAGGTAATAAAGGATCCTCTTAACTACTTTCCAATGTAGCTCATGAGGTTCTTACATAAATCTCAAAACCATGCCAACTACATACAAAAACTTTGGCATGGTATGAATCAAGTATATAAGACTACCAGCAAATTATTGATAGAAAGTAGCATCAACCAATGATGTAGTACAATAAATCTCAAGATTGACTTGAGATAGAGTGGGAATCAAAAATGGTTTACAAGTAGTCATGTGAAACTGTGCAAGTAAATCAAGAGTATACTTAGGTTGTGCAAAAGTGATCCCCAAAGTAGACTATGAAATCTCAATGCCAAGAAAGTAGTGCAATAAACCCAAGTCTGTCATGTCAAATATGTCCTGAAGTGCTAACTTCATTGTTGTAATGGTAGATGAAGTACTCCTGGTAATCAAAATATCATCAACATATAAAACCAATATCAAAAGTGAATCATCCTACTGCAATAGATATACATTAGGATATGAATGAAATCTAGTAAAACTTGAAGATACCTAGGAAGTATGAATCTATCTTGGAATACCAAGCCCTATGGGCTTTTTTGAGGCCATAGAGAGATTTCCTAAGTCTAGAAACTAAGGATGAATCCTAAACAAACCTTGGTCAAATTGTTCCATGTAGATTTCATCCTTATGGTCTCCATGAATAAATGCACTCTTCACATCCATCTGATGTACAACCCATCCAAATCAAAGTCATCTTAGTGATGGGTGCAAAGGTTTTTGTATAGTCAATTCCTACAAACTATGAAAAACCTTTGACAATCAATCATTCTTTATATTTATCCACTAACCCATCTGCTACAAATTTTGCTCAATATATCCATCTACATCAAACTTTCATCCTTAGGAAGAGAATTCAAATCCCAAGTGTGATTTCTAATCAAGGAATCATATTCCTCGTCACGTACTACCACAATAATGGGTTACACTTTTTGGGACATCCTATTTTTTGTTGAAATCACATATTTTTAGAAAATATAATGATTTAATCCTTGAAAGGTTCCATATAAAATATTTTAATTGAAAAGTATTTGATCAAACCCCCTTGGATAGAACCCCATTAGTTGTAAACCATTCCTATAATGGAGTCTCCTCTATACCTATCAAAATGTTAATAAAAAATCACTTTTGATTTAGCTTTTGAGGGATCAAATGAATTCATTTAAAATTTATTTTTTATAAGTATGCATTTCTTATTATAAGCTTCCCAAAAATTATAATTTTAAATATATTTAATTTTATTATTATATTTATTTTTTCTTTCTTGTGAATGTAGTGTTTTCACCGAAAATCAAGCTCTTTGTTCTGCACATGTGGAAAATAGTAGATTACTAAAAACAAATCTAAAAAATATCTACACTCTTGGTATTGATGTCCTTGATCCAACAAAAAAAATGAATTTCAATATATACAAAAAAAAATTGTGTTATACAATAAACCTATGTCTAAATTGTAATTGGTTTGACTTCAAAACTTAATTAAGAAAAAAATACTCAATAAAACTCCATGAAACCAAGTGAAGGAGCTAGATATCATTGTTACAAATCTTAATTTTTCATTAAAAAAAAATTGTGTTATATAGTAAACATCACTCTTTAAAAATGTTGTTTATTGTTAAAAACTAGTTATCGAAGGAGATGGAAAAATAAATGAAAATTGATTCCAAATATATATATATATATATAATTTACAGACACAATATCACAAATCACTAGTTTGCATCATCTTCAAATTCCTCATGGTTTAGCAGTTATAGGTTTTTGAATGTGAAGATTTAGTTAGAAAAGTTTAGTTCAATGTCAAGTTTGGCCAAAAAGTGTAACCCACTATTGTGGGATCACCCCATCCATAAAAATATCCTACTCAGGTATGCCTGATGCCTCTCTAAATGCATGACAATTAATAACTAAAGCAAAAAAGGCTTGTAGCCCCCTTGTGAATCTATTTGAATATGTCTATCATATGTTTCAAATCTTGTACCCATGCATCTGCCCTATTAAGTGATCGTAGAGTTATATATGTGGGTGAGTTTTTTGTGGAAATATCAACTTCTAATGCAATCCCTGAACTAGATAAAGATAAACCCTCATCATTGTTGTCACTATTAGAACTAGAAGAAGAAGTGTATACTACATTAGGAATTTGTTGAGAATGATCTAAATCATTAGCAGTATAATCATGAAATGATGAATTCACAATATGTTGAGAGATGTTAAGTATAGATTCAAGAGGAGTTTCTAGAAACTTAACACTTCTCTCAATAAATGACTCATGTGTGGTAGGTTGGAGTAGGTTATAGCCTTTTACACCATCTAGACAACTAACAAAGATGCAAGGTTTGGATTATGAATTTGTGTCCTTATGATGATCTTTTAGAATATGCACCATGGCAAGAAAGGAAAAATACTCTGAAATGATCAACTACTAGTTTACACCCTTTCCAAGCTTCAAATTGAGTGATACCCTTCAAGTCTTTATGAGGAACTCTATTCTGAATATAACATGCACATTTGACTTATTCTGCCTAGTATGATGGTGTGAGGCCGTTAGAGTGAATCATACAATTAGCCATCTCTTTTAAAGATTTTTTTTTACATTCAACAACAGCATCATTTTGGGTGGTATAAGGAACTATGCACTACAAATCTCTCTCCTCTGCTAAAGACCAATTCATAAGAATGGGAAATTCCTTCTTCTACATTAGACTTTGTTAGGAAAAAGGGGTATTCCTTGAGGTCTTATATTAAACATAATCAAAGGATCATGACATGGAAAAATAAATTAAAATAAACCATATCCACTATATAGGAAACTTCATATCGACTATCATTAAACATCTATATGCTAGTTTGCTAATACAATGAATCCACACTTTTGTTAAGGAAATGCACAACCATGTAAGGAATCTAAATGTGATTTTTTATTATCCCTTAATCATTTTCACCTTTTAGTACACACTAATAAATTAAAGAAAATAGAGCAACAAAGAATACCTCTCTTAAAATGAAGCTTTCCAAAATTGTGAGATTGAACAATGTTTGTGGGATTCTCCACATTATGTTTATCAAAAACAATATTCTTGTTATTTTAAGTATGATGATGTGATGGGATGTTGAACACATATAAAATGGGTGAATTTATCTCTTGAGAGTATTATATTCTATATTTTCAAGACCAAAGGATAACATGAATATAATCCAATACAAGATACATTAATGAAGGTAGCAATAAGGACCATGCCTCTCAATGTCATGCATAAATTAGGCTCTACACATAAAAATTGATAGGCATATGAAATTGTAGCACAAAAAATTGAACATACTTTAGTTATCGATGAACAAACCTATAAACTTATTGTATTACCTTGATAAGATGAATTCAAAAATATTTTCAAGGTTTTTTACTACCTTCTAGTTGATAAACTAGTCAAGATAACACTCAAATGAACAAATGTGATTAGGATTATCAACAAGACAATCAAAATTTCATTCAATATTCATGGAGACATTCAAGAAATATCAAATATACACATAAATCATTCCTTAAGGATTACAATTCCATATTACAACATATTGGATAAAAACTAAAAAAATACAATTGAAATGTCCTTAAATAATTGTATGAAAGCATAACAATGATCTACAAAAAAAAAATCTATTTTTTGTTTATAACCCTTTATACTATATCATTATCATTGAAAAAAAACACATATACATTTGTGGTGGTCTTAATGAAATAAATATGGTCATATGTTGATGTATATGGCACTTGTATATACCTACAATAGTTTCACATGATGTTTTCATAAAACCATAACCTTGGATTAGTAGCCATGTCCATTTGTACCAAAACCATGCACTTAAGGGACACAAAAGTACATATAGGAGTTGGGGAGCCATTTTCTACCTTACCACTCTCATTTGAGTTGATTAATAGGGTTACATACCATTTAAGGAGGTAGGTAGGATTTCTAGCTCCAATATTGGGGGTCCATGGTTTATCATGCTTGAATAATTCCTAGAAGTAAAAATGCTTTATAGCCCTAAGATTCGAGATTCTAGTAAATAACATACCACGATTCTAAGAAGGATCGCCAGTCAAGAATCAAGTATGTGTGATGTTGGATTAATGGGGAGGAAGAAACACATGGGCCTAACAAAGCAAGATAGAAGGATCACAAAATTCAAGGTAATGGATACCACATGATAATTTGTAATTTGGGGATATAGGGATTATTAATATTAAAAGTTTGAAACAAGAGCCTGGCATGAAGAGGAGTAAGGATTGAGGAATATGCATACCCACTACTATAGGAGAAAGTGTGGGAAAGAAAATTAAATCCTAGAGGCCTAAGAGGAAAGCATGGATGAAGTGGTGATGTTAGAAATTAAGATCTTAGGATACTAATCATTATAAACAAAATAAAAAATTAATTTAAATTGAGAATCATATAAGGATATATTTTACACCTTACATAAGATATATATGGGAAAAACCCTTTTGGGTAAAACAAAAACCCATAAAGCGTCATTTTATTAAAACACTTACAAAATGGTCTATTGGAAAATAGACCAAACTTGGGGACATTCTTCTACATCCTTCAAATTTTTTTTCAAATTAATAATTTAAAATGAGAGAGAACATCCTTAAATATAGGAAAGAGAGTGGCATAATTCTTGAATGGGTATTATTCATTCCTATTCAACAACCCCATTCATAAATAAATAATAATCTAATAGTATTAGAAAATAATTATTTTAAATGGGATGGCTTAAAAAAGTATTTAATATATAATGTTTTAAAGCCTTATATTATAACAATATACAAATGTTATAAAGTATAACCCCTAATAATATTACATTCTAGTAGGTGATGGTTAGGTTTTGAGACTACTAAGTACTTAGTGTATTTTGGAGAAGAGTGGATGCAGAGGCCCTAAATCCCATAATAGGAGAAAAATTATTTAGGGGTTATGGAATTGGAATTCTTGATACCAAGGGTGAGGGAATGAGAAGAACAAAAAAATAATCAATAAATAGGGATTGAAAGTTCATGATACCTTATGCTTGTGAGGAAAGAAATTATTAAAAAATTTGGAGCACTAAGCCCAAAAAAAATGAGGTAGTGGGAGTTGAATGAATATTGAGGCATGGAAAAATCCAATACCACAAAAGAGTCCAAGGATTGAGAAATTGGGATCCCCAAGCAAAATAGGAAGTGAATGTGGTTCTCAATTAGGTGCATTCTCAAAATCATGGACATGGAGGTCAAGAGAATGAGTAGGGGATGAAATTTTAGGGAACTTTATGACAAGGAGCTTGGGTAATGAGAATTAAAAAATATGAATTAGACAAAGGAATTATAGGAAGTTTATAAATTTTTACTTTTGGGAATGGAGAGAAAGCATGTTGGTTTGAAAAGTTTGAAAAATTGCTTTGAGCTAGAAATTGACCCAAAAGTCCTCATACTTAGAATTTTTTTAATATTTTTCAAATTAGGAATATAAGTGAAGTATGATGAGAGAAAAATCATGACATTGGACATAAAATTTACCAAATGGGGCCCATTGAAGAGATACATGACTAGTTATCAATGATGGGAAAAGAAAACCAACTTGTAATAATGGGGTGGGGGGCGGGGGGGTAGGATCTTAGATATTTTTTGACTATTATTGTAGGTTCCAACATTAGCTCTAATTGGGAGCCATACCTCCTACATACATAAAATGAATCCATCTATCTTTGGGTTGTAAACCTAAAAAAACAAAAATAAAAGTCAAGGCCAACACAAAAACAATTATAACATATAGAAAAAACATAGAAAAACATAAAATGAAAATATATACATCGACCAAACGCGACTAAATCATCAAGAAACATATTGTTTGAGGTTTTGACCATGGATTGAAATCCCCATAAATTCTCCATCCAAACTCTTGAGGTGAAAATTTCCTTGATCACAATTGTCTACAACTTGATAAGGTCCTCATTGCAAGGCTTCAAATTTTCCATATTTTCCTTTATTCCTCATACCTTTCTTTTCACATAAGGAAAATGTCTCCCACTTGAAATATCTTTGAACTACCCTCTTATCAAACAAATGCCTCATCTTTTTCTACTATAATATATTTATTTCATGTGCAACCCTCTTGGATTTTTCAAGCTTTATCAACTAATGTCTCTTAAAGAAATGGGATCATTTTCTTTATTTCAATCTATTGTAACAATTTAAACACCAAAAACTCAAGACTAATTGGCATCTTATATTTTTTTCTATAAACTATTTTAAAGGGGCTCCTATTAATAGCCTTCTTGTATGTCATATAGCTTTCCCATGTAATCTCAATTGTAGAATTATCAAAAATAGTAATCACAATGAATCTCATCATAATGTACAATTGGTGCTCTAATCAAACTTATACAACTCATAAAATGATGTTAGACTAGTCAAGAACAAATCTAAATCATATACCTAAGCATGGATGCAAACATGAACAAACTATCAACACCAAGTTCACTAGCATGTACACAATTATAGACATCTCATGCCAAAAATATAATGCATGTATTTACAATCTATAATCCATCTAGCAAATAAATCTTGGAAACATGATGGGTATGTGTAGGATCATGATGGGCCAACAAGTGGCAATATGATGGGTATGTGTGGGGTATGTGGCTGACGACTTTTTTTTACCCAAAATTGATGAAGCAAAAAGGGTTTTTAAAGGAGATTCTCAGTTTTCCACCATGCTGGTATACTTTTACGCTTTGAAGATTTAATAAAATGAGTATCATTCATTTTTCTATATGGATATAACTAAAGAGTCCTAATTGATGGTGATTGAAAAAGCTATATATGCTTTCAAATGGAGTATTACATTTTTGAATCTCAAACGTAGTAATGTCGCATTCTATGCTTCACATACTATAGGAATTAAAAAAAAATTTCATGAAGTTTGACAAGTTAAAGATTGGTTAGACATCCCTGATTTTTATGTTTTAAAATGTTGTAATAAAAAATTCATATTAATTATTTACTTGAAAAATTACAAAAAATATACTTCACATTCGGACAGTCCCTCTACTTATATCTAAAATCTTATCAAAAATATTATCATTTTATTGTGGTTAGGTGTGAGACAGGACACCTACTTCTTATTTTTCCACAAAATTTGGTGCATTGAAATTTCAAATTTTCACCAAATGGAATTCTTTAAATAAAACTAGTAGTTTAGAAACTTGTTGAATTTTCTAAACTTCCTATTGTTACATGTTGAAATAATATAGATATATTCAATTTTTTATGTCAGAGTTACACCAACTCTAATTTTTTAAAATTCATATAGGGCCTTTTTCCATGATGATCACTGCACATACCTTGATATGGCACAAATATCAATAAGAGAATTAGGATCTAATAGGAAACACATGCAAATGCATCTTACAATATTGGTTGGAGTTGAAAAAGTTCAAATGTAAGTACTCCATAAATTTCAAAATTTCCAAAAGAAGAGTACAAAATCACAAACTTTGGAAGAAAAATGGAAGGTATAAGAAAACAATATTTATAAATCTCTATGTAGAACATTCATAGGGTTTTACAAAACAAGATATGTCCAAACACCCACTAGGGAAAATTGGAGAAACTTCACATGTTTGAGAACAATCCATTAAACAACCTAGATCGATAATATAACTATTGAGAGATATAAAGACAGATGAATAAAATTGTTTGGGTTCATAGACATTTTCCTTAACAACATCAAAAAAAATTTACATTAAGCATAAGAATGAAGAAAAAAATTACGCAAAGTATGTAGTAGTAATTAAAAATCACAAATAGAAAATGGTGGATTTTCTATTAGTTGATCAACTCAACATAATGGTTCATCCAATTAATTTAAAAGGAAAATGCTTTGGTTGTAAAATATTAAATAAGGTTTAGAGCAATGGGTTCTACATAATACGAAGAAATAAATAGAAAAAATGGTTTCTACTAACAAAGTGTAACTCCATAAAGATAGTACATTCTTTGAAAATATAAAATTAGTCAAATATCATCAAATGGATAAGGATTAATGTAGAGTGTTGGATATATTGCCAATATTGATTATTACCATAGCCTTGTAGCCATACTCGAACTTAGATGTGTCAATTCTAGTGTCATAGTCCCATTATAATCATTCTTTCATTAATATTAATGTTGGATCTAGTTTAGATCAACCTTGTTAGAGGTTGAATTGGTGTTGCAATTATTTCTTAGTAATAAAAAAATTTATCCCATCAACCTTGTGTTGTGTATTATTTACAAGAGAATCGTTGCTTTTGTTTGATTAGTTGTTGCTAACATTGTTTTTGATAAAGGGTAAAAGCAGGTTTACTATGGGACCCAAACAAAGTTCTAAAGGACAAAAATTCCAACCACAAAACCAGCTTCCCCAAGAAAAGATCAGCAACAACCAACTGAACTAAACCAAAAAGGACAAAACAGAGGACACAGAAACCCCAGCCATTACTTCAAAGTCTTGAGGATAGACTTTGTCTCCTCCTCCAGCTTCTGCATATCATTGACACCCTTTTTAAAAGTTTGAATCATCTTAGAAGTAGGGGGGACCTTACGCTTCAGGTTGGCTCTTGTTCTTTTGGAAATGCCTGCATCAGTGTCCTAGTTTTTGTCCTCTGTTTCCTCCAGATCCACCACCAGAGAACCCTGCTAGGTTTTATCGAGCTTCTCACCCATCGCGTTAATGATAATGGCATTATGTCTAGCCATTCTGTTGTTTTACTCAGCGACGGACTTGATGGTGTTCAAAATATAATCAACCTTGGAGTCAATGTCTCTGTTACTATTACCTTGGACCCCCCTGTCCACATCTTTCTTTTCAATCTCAACAATTTTAGCAACCAGCTCTTCGATTTTGGGGCCTAGTTTTCAATTTCATGGCATTGTTAATGGTTTGTTAGTAAGTTATCCTATAGATTTGAATGAGATTATGATTGAAATAAAACCATTTTAATGTCATTAAAGGTATGAGAGCTTGGTGTTACCATTTTCGTATGCTTTATTATTTAGGCATGAGACTTTAGTATTCTTCAACCCTTGGTATAATGAATTACTAATTAGTTTGGCACCCATCCACCTTGCTATATCCACCCACCCACCTCGATCGATAAAAATCTTGAAATAAGGTGTGAATTATTGTTGATGTCATGATGTTTGTGATATGAAAGTTCCCTTTCAAATGAGATATATTAAGAAATATAAATGAAATTAACATATTTATCAACCTTGCAATCATGGAAACATGACACCAATCTTATCTCACATGTAATAATTGCTTGTTATCGTTGATTATGCTTAAAGAAACTTGGTCATATTCAAATAAAATGGTTATATAACATCTTAGAAAAATAAAACCTAACAATTATGTGTTTATTGTAATACCATTATTATGGTACAATTAATTGATTACTAGATGAATTGAAATAGTAGTGGAGTGAGTAGTTACTAAATTTTTCTTCTTAATAGACAATGCTTAGTATTTTATAAACTTTTATTCCAAAAACCTGTATGATATATCATGAATGATTTGTTTAGTTATTGTAGAAAACCTATTTTTTCTTATCAACCATTTTTATGTTAAGAAGGCTATTAAATGATATTCAAATTCTTAGAATGTGAATTGGAAATAATTGTTAAGACATTGGGAGACTTGTGACCTTGGTGATTTCACCATGACTAGGAGGCATGGTCAAGTGTTATGGAAAACCAAATTGCACTTGACCCAACCCCCAACATTGTGGAAACATTTGTGGTAATTATTTGATGGAAGTTATTGTACTCAATATCTAGAAATTAATATTGGTACTTGATTGCACTTTTTCTTGTATTTGAGAACTTCAAGAATGAAGATATGAATTAAGTAGATAATTGATAAGAAAGAAAACTTGGTATCAATGAACTAACTAAAGTAAGATCCTCTTACCCTCAATTATGCATTATATGAGCTAGATCTATCTTCCATGTTTATTAATTATTTTGTTCCATACCTTAATAATAGGATATTGCTTTAATGCATGTTGTTTGATGTGAATATGTATGAGATAGTTATTATCACATTGTTCTTAGAATGTCATTGATAAGGAAACAAAGGGAAAGGATTAAAAATTGTTAGGTCTAGCATGCCTAAGTTAGAAGAACATAGAGATAGAATCTTCATAGTCAATGTTTTGAAGTTTCTAGTAGATACTATGATATACATTTACATAGAAAGAACTCTAAGATCAAATGAATTATAAGGTAGTTAACATGACTCAAGGTCTTCTAAAACCTAATTATGACACATAGGGACAAGTAAGGAAGCACAATTGTATAAGTTGGGTTTAGAATCCATTAAGTGTCCTACCTACTTATCCTTAATCGTATACCCATAAGTAAAACATGTACCTAATTATAATGTATATATACATCACATTCTTTCAAATATGATTAATGTTGAAAGAAGATTTATTTATAGAGATTAATAATGTCCATGGTTGTGCCAAGGCTAACTTGAGAGTTGTTGGAATACTTGTTAGGTAATACCAAATAGTCAATAGGACAACAAATCTCAAGAAGTTAGATGTCAACAAGCAAAAGTTGATAATTAAAAACCTAAACAATAAGATGTTAATCCAAATGCAGGTATAATATAGGGATCATGATGGGCTGAAAAGTGGCAATGGGTATTTGTAGGGTATGTGGTGATGTGACTTTTGTTTTACCCAAAATTGATAGAAGCTTGAAAAGTTTTAGAGAGGAGATTCTCATTTCCACCAATATAAATTATACTTTAATTTGAATTTAATAAATGGAATTATTATTCATTTTCTATTAAATTACGATAAAGTCACAATCTCAGTGATTGAAAACATCTAACTTTCAAATGGTATCACATTTTTGAATACTAGAAACGTAAAATGCATTCTGTCTTCTACATACTATAGGATTAAAAAGAAAAATTAAATTTCCGCAGTTTGAGCCAAGTTAAGGTGGTGGACATGAGTTTTTATATTTTTTAAAAGTTGTAATAAAAAATCATAATTAATTATTTACTTGGAAAAAAATTACAAAAATGTACATCACATCAGAACATGGGACTATATATATAAAATCTTATAAGAAAATATTATCATTTTATTATGTGGTTAGGTGTGGTTAAGATAGACACCTACTTCTTATTTTTCTCTGAGAATTTAAGTACTATTGCATTTGAAATTTTGAGATTTCACCAAATAGATTTTATTTATTTTAATCTCTATTCTAGTAGTTTAGAAAATACATTCAATTTTCTCTGATTCTATTCTTACATATTTTGAAATAATATAGATGCTTATCCAAATTTTTACGTCAAGTTGCTAACTGTGATTTTCTAAATTTTTTGCACCATAAGGGCTTGTTTTTTTCCATGATGATCCTGCTTTTACCCATGAATAGGTAAATTATAACTATTTTTAAGTTGTTGTTGTTGGAGATACCCCAAGGGGGTCCCCTTTAGCTTAGAACCAATGTCTGAGGGGTATCCATTCTGCCAAAATCTGCCTGAGGCATGATCCTAACATTAATTGGCTCATTGTATGATATTGCTTGAGCTTGTACATTTTGGCTTATGGCTTATCTTGTTTGTTGATTGATGCACTTTGACATGTTGACTATTTTATAATTACCATGTTGCATAATGTGTAATTATTGTGGTCATTAGATTTTTTTATCATTGAAGCCTACTGGTAGCTTATCATCAAATGTAGTGGATAAAAATTTCCACCATTAGTTGAGCTCATTAAACCCCCTTCAACCACACAAAAATAAAATAAATAAATCATCAAAAGTAGTAGACCAACATTCATTAATGTGATGTAGAGTGTTAGAATAATACATTTTCATCACTAAGTTGTTCGTTGATTGTAGATTTTATTGTAAAGGAAATTGGCCAATCCTATACTATAACCTCATTTATGAATTCTTGTAATGACACTATGACATTGTATTATTGTATCATAGAGTGAATTGAATGTATATTGAATTACTATATAACTGATAAATGCATTCTTTCAGTAATGATAATGCAATAAAATTAATGTGGTGTATAAGTATTGTGTTTATATGGTTACATTAATGTTAGGCTTTGTAAATACATGTATTTTTTGTTACCATAAAAATATGGTAATAGAGGGGAAAAAAACTCTTAGAAACTAAAATTTTGATCTTAGAAATATTTCACAATAAAAATTATACAAAAAAATGTTGATTCATAAAAAGATGATTATAAAATAACTAACGTAATTAAAATGTTCGATTAAATATAGAATTCTAATTAACAATTATTGTCAAAACTACAATTTACTTTTAAAGATTTATATAAATATATTAGAAGAGACGTGATCTATAAATATTTTATTATATAATTTGTAAAATTATAATAAAATTTAAGTCATATACATGCTAGTAAAATTAATTCATAAATCCCATGTAAAAATGAATTCATATCATTAGAGATTCATTCATAAATCTCATGTAAAAAAGAACTCATATCATTATGACGATACCTACATTATTATGTCAAGATATTTAATATGGGTGTGAAAGATCTATGTACATACAAATCTAAATATAATAAATAATTTTTTATTTATAAATGTAAAATTCAAAAATTTTAAATAAAAATTTATCATACTTTCAATTAATTATCAAAAGGACATGTTTCTATTATAAATTCTTAATAAAAACTCAAAAAAAAAAAAAAACTCTATCAAAAGTCTTTTTTTTTTTATTTATTGTGAAACTATTATAAAATCTAAAACTCAATTTGGTGATTTTGTTTTTATTTTTTTGATTTGTATCTTTCACAAAGTATCTGATTTGTTTTCAAAGACATCTTTTAGTTTTATAACAAAATTATTAATATTTGTTATTATTTGATTTTTCAGTATTAGGTACATGTGTATATTCACGTGATTAAAAACTAATTACAGATATTTATAGTGATTATACATAAACATAAAAATATCTTGGGGAGGATCTTGTGGTTGAGGCATGTTTCAATAGTTGTCATAGTAGTTGTTTATATAATCTTTGTGACTTTGATTAAAATAATTAAGCAAAATGTATTAACTTTGATGCAAAAACATGTCGTGTGATCATGGCGTGGCTAACTACCGTGATGTAGATACATGATGATAGTCTCTTTTATCTTTATGGACACATGACAAAAGCATCTTTGATGGCGTCGTGATGTTGATGATCGTATGACGAGAAGTTATAAGCAGGGGGCTTTGCCAAGTAAACTCTTGTAAAAAATTGAGAGTGGTTGAAATTTCCACATGGATAATTAGAAGTTTGAAATTTCGGATAAGATAATTAGAAGCGCGAAGTTAGGGTGCACAACTCCTGGATCCTCTCCCCTATGTACGGGAGAAGTAAATAATGAAGAGCAGGAATAGCCTGGAGGAGGGAGAGTATGAAGGCAAGGACGAAGATACGCACGGTTTATCAGAGAGGGAGGCAGATTCCGAATGGAACGACTCTTGGGACAAGGATATGGAGGAGAGGCTTGTGGATATCTAGCTTGAGGCTTGTCAAAGCGTCTCTAGCGCTCGCTCATTTACGGTCAAGCATTCCTCGTCCGGTTTGAGCGGTGGTTCTTCCGTGCGAAATGTCCCTTTGGTGATGGTTTCTTCTGTGAACACCGACTGGATTGGATCTTGTAAAGGCGACTATCCCAAATGAGGGTTAAAGTGTAGTTTCTTGTTGCTTGCGGCTGGGGTTTCTGGCCATCAAAATGAGCACATGAATGTAAGGGTGTGGTATTTTCACATGAAATTGAGCGTCTATTTCTTACGTTTTGGCTCTCATTTGAACAATGTTGATGGCATCCCTCTTATCTATGATATTCAGGTGTGTGGTTGTGTTCTTGTGGCAACCTCTCTGGAGACCTCTGCCTGTCCAGTTGCTAGTGCCTTGGACATTGTTGGGACTGGTCTACTGCCTGTGGCTGCTGGTGCTCAATGTTGGAGATTGTAATCCTAACTACTTATCCAGTTTGCCAGCTGTACCTGACATCTCCGTATCCTCTAATCTGTAGTCTACCTCTCAGCATTAAAGACTAACTTTGAAACAAATCTTGATAAGGATTCGAATGGATTTTTGGTTGACGTGTATGTCAAGCTACGAAAATATATTCTAATTACTTTGCTTACGGGTCAAGCGGTTTTCTATATATTGTATGATGTCCATTTGGTATGTACTCCCACAAATGGAGACTGGAAGAACCGAAGCTCTCTACTGTAAGAAGTCTGTGTAAGGATTCAATAGTTGTAATGAGAATGAATGAAATGACTATGGTTTAGTGAGCAGTAGCTCAGAAATGTCTATAATTTGTCTATATAATAGTTTTTTAAAAGAATGAATTGAAGACTGTTTTTTGTTCATGTCTCATTGGTCCTTTTTCATTCCAATATTTGGTATCAGAGCAGGTGAGAGGTCTGAGAGGAGCAGGTTCATGTAAAGAGTTTGCAACTGAGAAAGGTCACTGTATTTGCCAGAGCCATAGGGTTTCCAACAATCTATCATGTCTTGCAGTCAGGGAAGTTTGTCTAGGTTATGTGTTTGAGTTGTCTGTTATGAGGTGCATAGGCTGTTGAAAAGAGGCCAGTCCAACAATGTGTGGAATGATGTAAAGAGTGAGAAATTTGTAGAAGAAAAGTCCGTTGCTATTTGTGAAGAAGACAAGTATGTCAATCTGAAAAGCATTGAAGCCACTAGCTATAGCTAGTATCACCAAGTCAGAACATGCCAGTGAAGATAGTTGCAGGTCGTTGAAAAGGCTACAAGTCCAAAAGAAAGAACTGTTGCCACAAATTGGCTAAATTTGTGCATAAAGAAATCAATGGAACAGATCGTTCAAAGCTTGTCATTGCAAGGAAGATCCAGTAGTAGCTCAAGATAAAAGGGTTCATCCAGACAAAGATGAAGACAAGAGGATGTCACAGTTTTTGTTGAAGCTAAATCGCATCTTGGTAAAGTCATCCCCCAAGTGGAATAAGGAGTTAGTTGAAGATTGAAAGATGCAAAGATAAAGGAGAATCGCTGTAAAAGGCCAGTGTTGAAAAGGCCATTTTTTTGATGGAAGAGAAAGGAAGCCAGTCAAAGGTGATTACTGTGGTTGCAGATCAATGGAATCAAGGTAACTCGCTATTTTTTTTGTTTTGAAGATTGTTGCAAAAGGAAGAAGTTATTGGTAATGAAAATTTCTGTTTTTGAGATAGAAGAGAGTTTGAAGTTGCCAATTTTGAGAAGAGAAGCCTCTGTTAGACGCCATACCTAACGTTTGAAGAACAATGTAAGAAAGGAGTGTTAGAAATAAGTTCAGCTCCTGAGGGTGCATTTTTATCTCCTGACAGCTCCTGAAGCTGATTGAGAAGCCACATATAGAAAGAAAGCAAAGGTTTGAAGACCATTAGTTAAGTGCTTGAAGAAACTACCACAGCAGTTGAAGAATTTGATGTTAAAAAATTGTGGGTGAAGGTAAGAAATGTTTTTGTTAAGTTGTTTGAAAATGAAGTTTAGTTTTGGTGAAAGGAGGTCATAATCTCAAAGAATCTGAATAGAGGATGTCATAGAATGTTGTTTCTATCTTGTTGTCAGAGCATTGTTTCTATCTTGTTGTCAGAGCAGTATAAGTGTCTAAGTTGAGGGAGAGTCATATTAAGAGCATATTTAAAGTCTGTAGAACAAAGTAAGGAGAGGTGTTGATAAAGGAGACCAAAAAATAGAGGAGGATACCAATTGTCTGAGTTTCGAGTCTGCATTAGTTCCCCCATCATGCTAGTTTGTGGTAATCTGAAACCACCTATATATGCTAGTTTGTGGTCATCTGAAACCACTTGAATGCTAGTTTGTGGTAATCTGAAACCTCTTGTATGTGAGCTTGTGGTCATCTGAAACCACTTGTATGCAAGGTTTGAGAATAAGGCCAATAGAGCCAATTAAACCTAGGATCCTCGAGCACCAGCAGTGTGACTCTATGGTAGGTGTAGATAAAACAAGCACATCACACCTGAACCTATGATGGACTGGTTACCAAAAAAGGGCCAAAGCTCATGGATAGTGCATCCCAACAACAAAATGGGATTTCCTAGGTTTGATTCCTAGAAGTTGAAGATTGTAGATGTCGAAGCATCAATAAAAGAGATCAAGAAAGAAATCAGAATTTGTAGTTGTGATTAAGAGGAGTGTTGGAGATTGTAATCCCAACTACTTATCTATTTTTCCAGCTATACCTGACATCTTTATATCCTCAAATTTGCAGTCTACCTCTCAGCATTAAAGACTAACTTTAAAACAAATCTTGATAAGGATTCGAATGGATTTTTGGTTGACTTGTATGTCAAGTTACTAAATATATTCTAATTACTTTTCTTGCGGGTCAAGCTTTCTCCGTAAGGTTTTCTATATATTTTATGATGTCTATTTAGTATGTACTCCCACAAATGGAGTCCAGCTCCACAGAGCTATAAAAGAATGATTGTCAATTTATGGAAGAGTCGAAGCTCTCTAACATAAGAAGTATGTGTAAGGATTCAATAGTTGTAATGTGAATGAATGAAATGGCAATATGGTTTAGTGAGCAGTAGCTCACAAATGTCTATTTAATTTGTCTATGTAATAGTTTTTTAAAAGAGTGAATTGAAGACTATTTTTTGTTCATGTCTCTTTGGCCCTTTTTCATTCCAATACTCAAGGGTATGATGTTTGGGGTAGAAATTTTTGGGTGGAAGATGTCAAAAGCTTGAATGTCTCCACTCTTTCATTGTCTTTCACTCCCACTTAGGGTTGTAAAGGTTCTCTACTCCATATTCTTGACTTTATTGTTAACAAGGTTGCTTCCAAGCTTAAACATTCGCTTGTTGGCAAATTTCTGTGAGATAGGCCAAATATTGATCCCTTTAGAAGGTGGGCTTAGCAGAAATGGAATCCTTGGGTCATTTGGAGATTTTAGTCATGATGAAGGGATTATTTTTTATATCTTTTTGAACCATGAAGATTGTATACAAATCCTCCATATGGTCCATGGATTTTCAGAAAGGTTACTTTATACCATAAAAGATGGGCTCTAAACTTTGTTCCTAAGAAAAAATGTGTCATTGAGTGATTTGATGCAACAAGCACACAATCAAATCCAAAAGTAGCTAAATTAATTTAGCTATGAATTGTAGAAATCTAATTGCATTGATTGATTTATCATCCAGTTGCCTTTAAGCTGGTCATATAGCAAAAAAGTGCTTGAACAAAGGGAAATCACAAATTGTTTGGAGGAAAAAAGAACATCTAGAACCTTCTTATCTCTTGGTTTGGGTTGTGGTGAGATGTGTAGCTCCTCTTAGATGGGTGTTAATGAGGTTGGAAGGTCCCTTGCAGAAGAGATGCCAAAGGAGGATTGAAGGAATTTCAGGATGCCTCCAGCCCCTTAAAGTCACTTGGGGTCATACAAGACAAGCAAAGGAAAAGGGAAATGAAAATGGAGAAAATACCTTGTCCTCTACAATAAAGAAAAAAGGGAAAATTATAATGGAGAAGAGACCTTGTTTTTGGCTTTGTTCCAATTCAACAGTCCCTATAAAAATAGGGAGATAAGCCAAGAAGGAATTTTGGGTTGTTCAATGTTCCTTCTAACATTTTGATTTCAAACCATTTTGATAAGGTTGATTTTTTATTGTCCCTGGGTTGAATCATTTTGGTAAGGTTGGTCTTTTACTGTACCTGGGTTGTATGCTTTGGGTTTGTTACACTCAGCTCCTTGTGTTTCTTGTTCTTTGTTATTTAGTTAAGTTTCATTTGTCCTATTTTTTTCATTATTTAAAAAGATTAATGTCCTTTCAAATATTTTATTTATACAAATAATAATACAATTATAAAAAGTAAATATTTTAAATATAAAAAAATATTAATTTTGAGAGAATATTTCAAATAATAATAATACAATTAATTTAAATATTATAAATAGTTAAAATATAATTTTTAAGAGAATCATTTATTTTTAAGTTAAAAATCAACCATTCTATATTTGTTGTGTTTTTTAAAGTTTTTTATTTTATTTTATTAATATCTTGAAATTATTTTTCTTAAATGTGTAAAATATAAGACTTAAACCCATTCTTCACTTCCAATGAAGATAGGTTTGTAAAAATGTTGCCTCCTTTAAAATGTCAGTTTTTTTCTAAATGCAATTAAATAGTGTTCCCTCATAAAACATGTCTACTATAATTATTGAATATTAATGGTAAGGTCCCGTGGAGGGGTGCTTCCTAAAAAATTTCAATGGTTGTTGTTGAGATTTTTAAGGAATATTTTAAAGTTGAGGGTCCATGAATTTAATTTTGTAATTCAGCTTTTGAGCTACAAAATTTAAGGAATGAATTGAAGTACTTTGATAAAAATTAATAAATAAATAAATAACTCTCTCATTTTTATTTTATTTTAGGAATTTAAAATTTAAAGTGATGGACAGGGGGCAGAAAAAATTCATAAACTGTAGGGGAAATATCTAGCCCCACCTCAATGTCACCTACTAAAATTTCCAGGAAAAGATTCCAATTAATCTTGTAGCATAAATTTTGTTTGCTTCATAAGACCGCTTGCTCCAAATCCTGAGACCCCTCCATGGGACCACACTCTAAGTGCTTGGAACAACTAGATACATAGTTTAAGAACTATAATCAATCAAAATTCCAATGAACAAATTAAAAATTATGTTTTTTACATAGTTATATCAATCCTTTTACATAGCTTCAAGGGCACAATAAATTAATTGGCTACAAGAATGCATTAAGCAAACTTAAAATAAATAAAAAATTAGGATTACCAAACTTAAAATAAATAAATAAACATTGTATGACTTATTAGATGGAACAAACAAAAATTATTGTTATTAAATAATGAAAATAAAATTTTATGATACTATCATTTTTTAAAATAATTTTTAAAAAACAATAAAAAATCATTGCACATGAAAATAAAAAGTAGATTTGTATTTTTCTTTCACAAATTTGCTATAATAATTTATGTGTAAAGTATATAACAATTATAATGAATGAAACTAGTAGAAATTAACACTTATAAATAATGGGAATATTGCCTCAGAAATTGATTTTTAAAAACTTCTTGGAAGAAATACATGCCAAAATTTGGATTTTTTTTTTATGTTGAAAAATATTTATTGAAATAAAATCATTCCACTCATAGTTATGAGATTTCATAAAGTGATGATCAATTTTATTTAATTTAATTATAACAAGTTGTTTGGGTGATTTGCTAGATTTATTTGGGAGAGTGAGTTCATTCTAGCAATTACATGGTAGTTATATTCATAATCTACTTGGGGAGGCAACATGCCATAGAGGGGATGGCTTAACTAGCACACTCTAAGCATTGACACTTAGGTCATCGGGCCCACCCTTAACCCCAGTCTTCCCTTTGTCCATCATTAACTCAACTTCTCCTGTCTGCATCATTTCTGTTATGGATTTGCAATTTGGAAACTTTGATAGACTTTATTCTTGTGCCATTAATTCAGTCGTTTCTAGCTTCAAAATCCCATGCACCCAACTAAACTTTATTTGTGCATTAAATAGTTTTAATCCTACGTACCTTACCAAACTATCTTTCTAGATTAAATCATTTTTATCTCGCACATTAAGCAAGAAACTTTATTGACAGATTAAACAGTTTTGATCTTTTTGCTTGCTGGTGGCGATGATTGTACTGAGACGCTCTAGCTTTTCATATTTGCATTGTTGTGGCATTCATTCTTCTTCAACAGTGGTGGTACTGTGGCCTAGCCTCCTTTTCTGCAAATAGAAATCTCACTCTCGTTGTGTCATTGCATAGTGAGTGTTATTCATCTTTCCTCATTTTGTTTCTTATTTTGTGTATCTTTTAAGGCAGCCCCCTATTTCTTGTTTGACAAAGTTCGTTGTGATTGGTTGTATGTTCTTGTGAAAAAACCCATAGAAGATACAACAGCCATTTTTAAACAAGATAAAAACTTTAGATCACACTAAA
Source organism: Sequoia sempervirens (assembly GCA_007258455.2). NCBI lineage: Eukaryota > Viridiplantae > Streptophyta > Pinopsida > Cupressales > Cupressaceae > Sequoia > Sequoia sempervirens. The sequence goes on from VDFB02206427.1 coordinate 21,031, forward strand.
CTTACTCCTGCAATGACATCATATTTTCAAAAAATTTGAGTGAGTAAATGCGCCAGGACAAAAAAGCCATTTAAATTCACTAGTCGTCGTTTTCCTTCTCATATGAAAAATACCATTATCTCTAATAGCCCAACATTACAAGCAAAAATCCTTCAATAATGACCCAATTAAACATCAATCTCTTAATGAAGTCAATCTTTAATAGGTTAACAAGTTGTCTGATCATTCTCCTCTTGAAAACAGAGAAGATCTAATAATTAGAAAACAGTTGCCATACATGGGTTTATATTATGGAAGAATCCCATCATCTTGTTTATATCCCAATTTTCCAGTATTGAATCTACTCTTTCCAAATGAGCAGTTACATACTCAAAAGAAACCTCCTCACAGGGGATGGTAAGCCCCATTTGGTGATCAAATCCATACTCTTCCTCAGCTTTCTCCAATAATGTCTGGAACAGAGGATGGCTCAAATAAGTTGTGGGGACTACAAATGTAGTACCCCTCCATTTTTCTTATGTTTTTCGATAGTGTGTTTTTACTATAATAGACCCTAATACTTTGTTTTGATGTATTTGATCATTGAAAATAGAGCGATGGTGGATTTATTTTATGATGTGATGATACACTGTTTGGTGGTGATTATTTCTGGCATGCTTTATGTTAGCACAGATGTTTACTTGAGATGTTATTGCTATATATGCTTATGGTAGATTAATTGATAATTATTTTTTCAGTTCGATGTGATATTGTATTGGTGAGGAGAACGGAGTTGCATCACTCGCTTGCAAGTGCCCTATGATTTCTATGATTTTCTCTTCATGGTGTGTTTGAATTATGGATTATATACATGTATGTTATATGTCTAATTGCAAGATTGCAGGTACATGACACCGACTCCACCTGGTTTCATAGGTCTGAGCATATCCAGGCTCAATGGTAATACTGATTGGGAGATAGTAATGAGGTTTTTCCTAATCTAGCCTCAAACCTAGTCACAGTATGTCATTAGTTTAGGTCTGGTATGTTTGGTTGTCACATCTATGTTTGTCTTGTTATTTGTTATGCAAGGTTTATTTTTTGAATTTAATGTTAGATGAATGTTCATTATAATTTAGTGCTTATTTAATTAATTTTTAATATTGTAAATAAAAACTTCATATTTTATTTAATTAATTAAATTAGTTTATTTGGTAAGATAATTTAATCATTTTGATTAAAGTTATTTTATTAAATAAATTAATTAATTGATTAAATTTCCTATTATTGAGTGAATAGATTAAATATTATTTAAATTCTTTTGTGTGAATGGGAATTTTAAATTTGTTTAAAGAAAGAGAAATAAGTTTTTGAAATTTAAAATTCAATAAAATAGAATAATTCTTTATAATTGTTAAAAGAAAATATCTGTGAGTTTGTTCGAAGATATTTTTTATTTTCCATGTGTGTTAGTAAAATTAAATGCAAATTTTTGTTGAGGATTTTCTCAGAGAGAATATTTACAGAACTAGGAAAGGCAAGAAAGCACTTCACGGGAAAGAAAAAGAAACAGAGAATTATTGGAAAAAAAAAAGGTAGTTTATTTTTGGGGTTTTGATTTTAAATTCTAGAAGAAGATCTTGGGAATATTTTTGGTTCAGTAATTTGCATCCTTTTGAAAGTGGAATTTGAAAGGGGCTTTGAAGTTACCTTGACTTGACAAAGCTTTTCTTCAACTCAATTCTTCAAATATCGGGGAAGCGAGGAAGCAGTGCATGATAATTTTATTTTAAATATTTTCGTGTAGAAAAGATTTTGAGGATTTGGAATGAAAATAGAACCCTCTCTTATAGAAATTACTAATTTATGATAAAATTGTTAAATTGGTAGATTTCTCAATTTCCTGTAGAAAACCCCCTTTGAAAATGATTACCTAATTATAATATTTTATTTATTGATTAAATTGTATATATATTTACATAGATATATGTATATAAATAATATATATACATATACATTAACAAATATACACATGTATTTTTATTGTGAAATTGTTCTATGGAATTTTATATTCTATAAATTGTAAATTCGTATGCGAATTTCAAAAAAAAATCGCAAGAATTTTTACACAGGAAATTTAGGGTATTAAGTTTTTGTTTTAGTAAATTTTGGGGAGGGG
>VDFB02206429.1:0-12182 GCA_007258455.2 Sequoia sempervirens
ATGGAGCTTCAAAGTTTTATCCTGCCTTATGTCTCTGAACATCCATGGTGTTTGGGAAAAGCCTAAAGTTGGGGTTTTACCTTTGTCTTCTTGTAAAACCCTAGTATTATCTTACGCCTTAGGAAGGATCTATTCAACCGTTACTTTTTGGAAGGTTTTAAAACATCTTAAGTCCCATTGCTTCATCTAGGTCTGGCCCCCTTTTGTTTTATCATTTTATTTCTTTCGCTTGACTTTATTTATCCTAAGTCTTAGATGGTCTCGTGCTCCCTCGTTTGAGTGACAACTTATGTCATTGTTTGTCGTTGGCCTAAGGATGTCCCCTTATTCCTTTAATAAATGTTTTTATTTTGCAGAGGGACAAGTTCGTATGACCGTTAATCAATCATCGTTTGATCTTAGTCATTCCCCGCCATCCCGCAATGACCCCACCACACTGTCTTGGTTGAACGTGATAGCACAGGTAGGTGCCACGTGTCTCATCTGGTGAAGCTGAAGGAATGATGGAAATAATTTGGTAAATTAATCCAACTTTAATACATTATGTAGCGGGTTACTAAAGCGTTTGTGAGATGCACATGTTTCAAATCAGCGGAGGTGTTGTGATCTCAGTGAGGAAGATGCTCGATGGTTAATGAAAAAGATGGTGACTGTGTTAGATGAACTGGATTTTTTATGGTTGAAGATCAACGGTTACCCGCCATTGCGTGATCAAAATTTATGAGGTCTTTATCGATCGCGATAACGCGGGCAAGTGCCACGTGGACTTTGTTGGCAGTGTATAGTATGGTGGGCCCCTTGTTGCCACGATGGAGATTGTGTGAGGTTGATTTGAAAGTAGTTGTTTGATGATCTGACTAAGGTGAAGGATCGATGGCTAATATTTGAACCTGCATCAAATACGAATGGAGTCGTTCGTGCAGCACGCGAGTGAGCTTTAATGGAGGACATGACATCTACTGCCCTAGTTTGATCAAAATGCTTTGGGTATCCTAAAGCATTCAAAACATCTTTGCGGACCAGTCATGGAGCCGAGGAGGAAGTCACAAGCTGTTACAATAAGTATTTGGGTTTATGCAAGCGCAAAGCCGTGAGTTCAATTTTTGTATCTCGTGGTTATTCTGAATTTGAATTTGGGGGAAATTTGTTGTGTGCTTGTCGTAGGACTTATTGATAATTGTTTTAGGGCTATATGTTAACTGAATTGTGGGAAATTGCAAAGTTTTGTTCTATAATTTCATATTTTTTTTAGCCCTAGTCTGTCTAAGGTTCGAGATAGCAAGGAAGCCCTAGTTTACTCAAGATGGCACTGACAAAGTAGCACTCTAGCCAGATTGATTATTTAAGTAGAAACCTATATGATGACTTCTTGGATCAATTGCCCTTGTCAACAAATGATAGGAAGAAGGGATTGGTTTTGATGTGAGGAAAAACCCTTGGGGAGGGATTAGTGTATAATTGTTCCAACATAGCCTGATGGAGCTTCAATCTTTGCTCCTTGTGTTCCTTTCCTATCCTATCTTATGTTACTGGTCTTTTATGGTGTTGGGAAAATCCTAAGGTTGGGGTTTTGTCTTTGTCTTCATGTTAAACCCTATTGTTTATCTTACGCCTTGGGTCGGATCTATTTTGTTGTTACTTTTGGAGGGGTTTTAATAAAAACTTATGCCCCATCGTTTCGTCTAGGCTGGGTCCTCTTGGTCTTATTGTTTTAATTCCTTTGCATGATTTTATTTTTCCCTAAGTCTTGGATGGCCCCGCGCTTCATTGTTTTAAAACAACTTATGTCGTTGTTTATCGTCTGCCTAGTGATGTCCCCTCGTTCTTTTAATAAATGTTTTATTTTGTAGGGAGACAAATTTGCATGACCATTGATCAATTATCGTTTGATCTCAGTCACTCCCCGCCATCCCGCGATGACCCCACCACAATGCTTTGGTTGATTACAATATCGCAGGCAAGCGCCACATGTCTCATCTGGTGAAGCCGAAGGAACAATGAAATACTTTGGTAAATTAATTGGATTTAATACATTATGTAGCAGGTTACTAAAGCATTTGTGAGATGCATGTGTTTCAAATTAGCGGATATGTTATGATCTCATCGGGGAAGATGCTCGACGGTTAATGGAAAAGCTGGCGACTGTATTGAAAGAACAAGATTACCGATGATCAAGATCTACGGTTGCCCACTATCGCGTGATCAGAAGTTGCAAGGTCTTTACTGATCACGATATCGCGGGCGAACGCCATGTGGATTTCCTTGGCAGCATATGGTATGGTGGGCCCTTATGGCCATGTGGATGATTGTGTCAGTTGTTTTGAAGGCATCCATTTGATGATCTGATCAAAGTGAAGGATCGATGACTAATATTTAAATCTACATCAAATATGATTAGAGTCGTTCGTGCAACGTGCATGCAAGCTTTAATGGCGGATGAGACACTTGCTAGCATGATTTGATCGAAATAAAAACAATTCTCCTGCTTTTATTGTATCATAAAGCATTCAAGTATCTTTGCAAAGCAGTCTTGAAGTTGAAGACGAAGTTAAGAATTGCTACAACAAGAAGTTGGAGTTTTTGTAAACAGAAATTCGTGAGTTAATTTATGCGTCTCCTAGTTATTTTGAACCTAAATTTGGGAAAATTTGTTGTGTGCTTGTCGTAGGGCTTGTTGCTAAATGTTTTAGGGCTATAGGTTAACTGAATTGTGAGAAATTGTAGGGTTTTATTCTGTAATTTCATATTTCTGGTTAGTCCTAGTTGTTTAAAGTTTGAAATTGTAAAGAGGCCCTAGTTTATCTAAGATGGCACCACCAAAGCAACATTCTAGCCAAATTGATTATTTAAATAGGAACCTATATGATGACTTCCTGGATCAATTTCCCTTGTCAACAAATGATAGGAAGAAGGGATTGGTTTTGATGCGAGGAAAAATCCTAGGGGAAGGGTTAGTATATAATTGTTCCAATATAGCTGATGCTAGGGTTCCTCTCACAGGTTTGGAGATGTTCAGATTGTGGTATGGATAGAGGAATTTTCCTCACCCCTTTTTGAATGGATAGATGTATGATTTGGGGAAGCTAGTGGTGCCAAATGTGTTCCCTAATGTAGACTTGCTTAGGGCAATTGTTGCACGATATGACCCTGTCACACGGGTAATAAGAGATAATGATGGAAGGGTTATGTTATGCATTAACAGAGAAGAATTCCAACAGGTTTTTGATTTGAGTGAGCCTAGTGTGTACTTGGTTCTGATCAATCTTGAGGAGATGAAGTAGGAATATGGGAAGTTGAAGTCACTTTTCAGAGCCAAGTTTCTCCCACATCATTTGGCTAGGGCAGGAGGTTCAAGATTTCATATTAGCCCTAGTGACCAAGAACCTTTCAGATTAAACTGTTTTGCAAATCATTTCTTGGCCACTTTTTATTCATTATGCCAGATTCTAGGTTTCAATCCTAGTACTGTGATGCCCATTGCTTACATGTTCATGGGGGTGCAAATACAACACCCTAACTTCTCTGTAACTTATGATTTTGCTTCTTTCTTGGCTGAAAGGATACATGAAGGGCTGTCGAAGTTGCAAAAAAATGATACAGGCACTCAATTATTTTGGTATTCTTTGTTAATGTATATGTTCTTGTTCAAGAATGTTGACTTTTTCTCTGAGAAGATAGAATTAAGGAAATTAGTTGATGGAGAAAGATTGCCAGTACATATATGGGCTGCAGATTTATCTTGTAATAAGGAAAGCACCAGTTATGTGCAATTTGATAATTGTTTTGCTTCTAGATTGAGGGCCAGACTGATGGTGAATGTACCCAGGATTCCTGAGGAATTGCATGATTTCCTCAGACCAAAGGGAAGGAGGCTAGAATTGAAAGTCTGCCATAACTGGGGTGACATTATTCCATACCCAGTAAACACTATTTTGAGGGTGTACAGTTTTCAAGGGACCCCTCATATATTTCCATACAATGTGCCACCAAGAGTGGGGTTTGAAGAGGTTATGTGGTAGATTGGTTGTATCCATGAGGACAACCTTACTGGGAAGGGTAAAGGAACTTTTTTCCCAGATTATACAGTGGTATTAGATTTTGTATTTTCAAAAGGAGGCTGGGTGAATTTTGGAAAATTCTTTGAAGATTACCATTTGAGGTGTGGTCCAAAGTGGTAGCATGATCCTGAGGGTTTCTTTGCCCTTTTCAGACAAAGAATAAAAGGTGGTGAGTTTGTGCATGAGTTCAACTTTCCTGAGGATTTGATTAGAAATGAATTTGACCTAAATAGGAGGGAGTTGAACAAGGAGAAATGGATAGCTTATGATAAGCTATTGGATATTGTGCACAAAATGGATCCAAAGTATGATCCATTGTTGGAGTTTAGTCCACACCATAAGAAAATTGACTTTCTGATGGAGAACTTTAAAGAAATTATGGGCACCTTGAGGACCAAGAAGATAAACTTAGAATTGAGTTTGGGTTTACAGGAACAAGGTGCCATGCCAATTGAGACAAGGCCAACATACCAACCTATAGAAAGGTGGCCCATTTACAAGAGGAAAAAGGATGACAGTAGTGATGAGGAGGAAGTGGATAGAAAAGGAAAACAAATAATGAAATTGCCTACACAACTAGGTCCAAAATTCAAAATGCCTAGGGAAATTAAAATCATTGATTTGGAATCATCACCTGAGGATAGTCCCTCATCACCACCATCCAAGCGAAGCCCTAAGAGGCAAAGAACTGATCAACCAAAAGAGGATTTGATGGATGAAATTGTTGTTACTAATCAGGATATGCAGATTGGTATGCCTTCCCCTCCTAGGCCAGTTGAGTTGGTTTTATCCGACTTGGATATGAAAGGTAAATATGTGTAGGATGCAAGGATGGAAGCATGTAAGGTGTTTCTAGATGATGATGCATTTGTAAAATCTCCTATCTTATTGCAATTGGTATGGAGGATGAAATTTGAAGAATACCAGGATAAGTGTAAGAAGAGAAGAGAATTGAGACCTGACAAGTCAAACCAGGAGAATGCTGATGAAGTGAAAGAAGAATTAATGGATGAATTCAAGAACATCACTCCTGAGGAAGGAAGAAAACTGGTATGTTAGGCTGGTGTCTTGATTCTACCCAAATGGGACATTACAGATGTTGTAGCTTTTAATGCTATTCTAAAGTCCAAGCATCCCTTGCAAGACTCTGAAGAAGAGGTCAAAGAAACGTTGCAAGATTCTTCCTTCAGTGAAGAATATGAAACCTTGGCAATTTGGGCATTGGCCCCTCAAGGGAAAAAGCCAAATATTACTGATATTAACCCAAATTTTAGAGGATGCTTAATAATAAAGAGGGCTTTAGAGACCTCAATCACTGAGGCTACTAATTTAACTGTAAATGTGGCCAAATTGGCCCAAAAGACTGCTAAAAAAGAGGAGGCTAAAAAGAAAAGCCTAATGGAGAAATATAATCTTTTAATTGAGGAGTATAGTAAGATACAACAAAGGAATATTGAACTGTAGACTGAGGTGGATAGGTTAAGGTACAAATAGATTGGGGAAACATCAAGTGCTCCAAGGATCAGTACATTTCCTTCTACATTAGGGTCAGTGCAACCTGCTTCTCTTATTGTTTCCACACCAGGGTCTCCTAGTCAAAATCCTTCTCTCACCCCTTCTTTAGAACAAATTGATGAAGAGGTAGAATGCTCTATTGATCCTACAAAGAAGCAACTAATGCACAAAATTGAAGAATTACAGGCATCATTGAAAGAAAGTGAGGAGGGATCCCTTTTAAAGTAAAAGGAGATTGTTACTGTTGTCTTAAGGCATTTGAATGAGAAAGTTGATAATAGATTATCATCTATATATTCTTTATATTCTTTATTATTAGATGCAATAAAGAATCTTGATAGGGATTAGGAGGTAGTTATACCATAAATTGAAAATTGGATCCCTAGGGACAGTGATTTAGATATAATATATAAGGCCTTAAGGTTTGATATAAATAATAGGCCCCAATCATTAAGGCCTACTCAAGTGTTAGTTAAATCATTGCAAGGTTTTTAGACCTTACCAGATGACTTGAGTAGGAAGATCAAAGAGTTGGTGAAGAATTTTGATGATTGGGGTAACACATTGTTACCTGACATAATTAATGAGTAGGGGAATATCAGGTCACTCCAACAGTGGCAGGATCAGGAAAATGAGGTCATCAATGATCAAATTAAATTAATTTGTGATGACTCAGATTATGATTTGTTGGTGAGCTGTATGGAAAAAATCATTGGCACCAACTCATTTTTGGAATCATTTGAAAGAGAGGAAAATCAAGTAGTAGTTAAATACACACCTTATAATGTCAAGGTGAATGAGGTAATTAATTTTGACTAGCCAACTGATGAGGAATATCAAAAATGGGTAAATAAGTATTTAATTGAGGAGGAGTAAAAGAGTGGGCTGCTAACAATTGGAAAATCAGTTGTCGTAGTTACAACGGATTCTAGATTTGTTGCTGCATCAACCTTTCTTAGCAGGCATGATGAACAGGAATATTCTCCAGGGTGATGGCTATTGTAACAATTTTTGGAATATCACCAGATGCTCCATTTGGCTAGTGACATGTGTACTTTCTGGCTTGATGCTTGTTTTCTCCTTCATTTTCTATAAGAAGGGTTTCAAGGCCAGAAGTATGGGTTAGCAAGTTAGATAATTTTGGGTCTAGTCTAGGTGAAGTTGTAGAGAAAATTGTAAAGTTTGATGGTTTCAAGGGAAATGCAATTTAGGTTTTGAGTCATTCTATAATAGGTTTTGAATTCATAGGGATTTAATGTTGTATAATAGTACTAGCATTTGAGTTGAAATGATAAATTCAAACTCATGTCTCTCTATTGTACATGCATATATGAATTTTGAATAAGATGAATAAGGGTTGTTTCATTCATCTCACTGTTGTGGAGTGTATGATCCTTATTTTATCTTTAATTCAAGGGATTAATTAAAATGCTTGAATGGGATTATAGGTGGATATGTTCTATATAAGGATTTGATAAGTAGTATTGGGTTAGAATGCATATTGATAAGATTGTAATGCAATGTTATTAGGGATTTTATATGTTATGAGTTAAATATGTCATAAACCCTTAGATAATTATGAATTTGAATCCTACAATAGATATATGGAACTGATCTAAGTTGTGTTTATTTGTATGATTCAGTATTTTTTTGCCTTTACTTAGAGCTTGCTACAAATTGAAAATCAATGACTATCTTATACTATGAAATGTGTTGTAGTTATCTCATGCTCCAAATAGTTCATAATACTGATGAACAACCAATTCTATTTGGTATTATCCTATTGTGTTGAGCTATTAAATGAGATCATCTATTGTATATTAATGCTGCTTATGATAATGGTGTAGAGGTTGTAAACACATTAAGGTCAGATCACCCTCCCGGGTCTTGTAGATCCCGAAGTGTAGGAGGCTTTTAATGTCCTCATCAGTTGGTCTAGGTCTTTCGAGCTGCCCTTGATTGGAATTGGAAATTCCATAGGTAGATTAGAAGACCAACCTGGTTATAGTAAAGAAACACCAACACCACCCTTAACCCTTAACCCTCTATCTCTCTCCCACTCCCTCCCTCTCTCACTGAATCCATCTATCTCTCTCCCCTCTACCCATAACCCTAAACCCTAAACTCTTAACCCTTAACCTGATGCCGGATGATTACGGATTTGATCTCTGACCGGACTGGACTGGATCTGACGGACTTTGATTTGTCGGACTGATGAAAAACGATTTGATGATGCGCGATTTGATGGAAATCTCTGATTGATCGATGGATTTGATTTTGATGCTCGATGCTGATTGATCTTGATTTTGACGATGACCGGATCCTGGACCTGACCCCGGAACTTGATTTTGATTTTGTTCTGGATTTTGCCTTTTTGATGATTTCGAGTTTTACTTCCGGAACTCTGAATCCAATCCCGGATCCCGGAATTCTGAATACGCGAATTTTGATTTCGATGGACTTCTTTTTGATCGCCTTTCGACTTTCTGAGCCTTGTTCGAGATCGCATTTAAAAAAGTTTTGATCTGATGAGCGGATGGAGCTGATACGGACGGATCGACCTGGACGGATTTTGATGTTTGATCTGCCGGATTTGATGATTTATTTTGATGTTTTGATGGATCTCTGACCTCTGGAACTTGACTGACCTGAATCCTGACCTGCGATTTGCGCGACGGATTCTCCCTCTTAGGTCCTCTCCTCACCACCTCACCAATCCTCAAGCCCTCCCCCCTCTAGGTCTTCCTCACTCACCACTCCCCCTATCCGCCTCCCTCCACCCTTAACCCTAAACCCTTAAACCATCTACCCTCTACCCTTAACCCTCCCGTTAACTGTAAAATTTGAAATTTTTATAGTTTTCTGTACTCATGAAATTTTTCCAAAGAGTCCCATATCATGAATATAAAATTGATGTATTTTGCTTTTTTTCCCATGTTCTAGTCAGTATTTACCATTTGGTCTCATAAAATTCACCTGACCCCAAGCATTTGAATATATAAAGTCATATTGGCATGAGATGATATAGGTCTTCCTGACCTATAAGTTATTTTATACTAACACATATTTTTCAGTGCATCGGCAAGAGGTTGTGAATGTCTTACCGATATAATTTTATCTGAGGATTCATATCGGCATGATGCAGTTCGCAGTCTCAATGAAAAAAGGATCCTATCGGCAAGACAACAGTCATCGGGGTGAGTCATATCGGGCACATATGTGTCTTACCGAATGAAGCACAAAGAACTATATCGTCCAAACTTGGGCCGTCAGAGTGAAGTCCTGGAGCATCCATCTGGTCTTGCCAATAAAGCGAAGTAGGATTTTGTCGATATGAGTTCATGGAGTGCTGCCGACCCCCTATGTCACACCAATAGGATTGCATTTGTAAAGCATTGGCAATACGTTTTGATCATCGACGGGACTGGTTTCATGGGAGAGAGATAGGAGAGTCATGCTAAGTGTTGTTCCATCAGAAAGAAAATAATTATGTCTCGGTGATCAAAAAATAGACCAAAGGAAATATCTCGGTGAGATACGAAGTAAGCGGAGGAACATCTTCCCAACTTACAAAGTCACAATGACATGTTTGCATCGGTGGGAGTTATAGCAATATACTTGAGATTGAAGGGATAAATCTTGGGGAGACTCATAATGCCGGTGAAACTATGAGACATCTTAGCAATATATGATCTATCAATAGCAAAGATACAAGTGAATCAAAATAACTCTCAAGGAGACTTGAAGTGTAGGGGAAACTACAAGGTGTCTTAGTGAATGTTTTAATGAATGTTGGTAGAAGCCCTAATAGAAGGATCACCCAAGATTTGAAAATGTCTCGCAGACAATATTACATGATGTGACAGTGAGAGTTTCGAAAAAAGACCTACTACACTTGTGTTTCAGCTAAAACATTAATGGCACCACAAAGCATAAGTAACTTCATGAATTAAGGAAAATTTAATTGAAAACACTATTGTGGAATTGATAGCAGAGAAAGCAGAAGGATGAACGAAGAACCAAGGCATTTTTCAACTCAAAAGTTTCAAGCGAAATACAGTAAGCTCTTTGCTCCTTGACTTCTGTAGTTTTGACTTCTACAATTTTTGAAGAATGGAAGCCACTAGTTTAGGAAAATTGAAGGGGAGAAAACATGGGGAAAGTAGTCAGTCTAGAGGGAAAAAATAGAAAACCAAAATTGAGCCAGAGGGCACTGAGCGAAAGCTAAACCAAGATCTTATCGACCAATTACCAGGCTCTGGACCTAAAGCCAGGAAATTTGCACAACTTAGGGCAGAAGTGGATAAACTAGATGAAAAATGTAAGCTCGTAGGAGATATTTGGACACCAATAAGAGGCTATGAACCTTTTAGTTTTCATTACTATCGGAGAAATCATTTTGAACCAGTATGTAATCCATGGAAGCTTAATCTGGGAAAGCTGGTCTGCCCTAATGTATTTGTCAATGTTGAATTGGTGATATTGTTGGCTGCTCATTATAATTCAAAACTCAAAGCCATCTGTGACCCATCCAAGAAACCATTGATACATATATTAGAAGATGCAATAGGTGAGGTTTTCAAATTGGAAGGGGTTTGCAATGAGAAAATCATATGTGAAGAATTAGAAAGGGAATTCAGGAGGATGGACACAATTTATAAAGGTTGGAGGTTGCCACTGCACAAAATTAGACAGGGTGGCAAACTAGTTCCACTAGAGGATAGTGATGGACCCCCCTTCCATGTTGATCTTTTTGAACCCTATATGAAGTATACTTATTTCTCGGTAGGCCAAGTATTGGGAATGGAAGTCCCAGAATATATGTCAATCGTGCCTATGATAATTTCAGCAGATATTCAATATCATACCTCTAGACCTTTTGATTATGCCTCATACATTTTTAAGGGGCTTGATTTTGGGTTGATGGCAGTGAAAAGTGGAGCCTCTATCTTACATCTTAGGCATTATTCATTGTTGATGCACATTGTATTGTATTTTGGATAGGAGTTAGGGTTGTGGCCTCACGAGATGAGAATTTCCCAATTTGATAAGGAAGGTATGTCATTACCTATTCAATTATGGAATGTTGTTTGGGATAGCAGGTTTGCTAATTCTTGTTTCATACACTTTGTGAGGAGTATTTTGTAAAACCATTGTACAAATTCTATAATCATCCATGTACTTATTCTCTATCTGATGAGATAAAGAGGTTTCTCAGGCCTAAGGACTTCAATGGTCCAATTAATCACAATTGGTGGGATTGGTATTGTTTGGATGATGCTAACATGATTAGGGTTTACGGATTAGAAGATGCCCAATTCATTTTTCCTAAAACAGTCCCAGATAGGATTGCATACTTGGAAATTGTTAGGCAGATGGACTTTTCTAGTGTTATGAATTTGAGCTCCTTTGGAAAATAGGCTTTCATGCCCAGTATGTTGTGCTTCAATGATTTTACTATATTGGCGAAGGAAGGGTGCAATTTGATTCTTGATAAGCTATTGCAATACAACATAAAAAGAGGACCACCTAGAAATAATTTTGATCCAGAAGGGTATATCAGTTCTTCTAGACAAAGATAAACTTTGGAGGATATCAACATGTACCCTATCAGTTTGATCATATGATCAGGAACCTAGAAGCTGAAGAAGTAGAAATGGTGGTAGAAAAATATAATCAAGGGTTGCAAGATACAAAGCTGTTATATTTTTGGGAAGAGGCATCTGAGGGTAATGTGCCATAGGTTCAATCCAATAAGATGTCAAGATTGAGAAATCAGGACTACACCCGCCCTGCCAGGGAATTAAATGTGGAAGAGAATATAGATACAGATGCAAGGCACGTGGAGTATAAGTCATTTGAATCAGATAATGAATTTATAAATTCTCCAGAATTTAAAGCATTCTTGTATAAACAAAAAGGAAAAGAGATAAGAGAAATGGTTGATAATGTTACACCAAGTAATGAGGAACAACTATTGAAGGACCTAAAGATGAGTGTGGACAAAGAGATGGTGGGTATGACCCCTAAGAAGGGAAGGGGAATGTTAGAAAATGCTGGTGTTATGATCTTTCTAGGGTTGGATCTCAATTCTGCATTAGTCTTTGATAGTTTTCTAAAGGACAGTAATGCTACACACAAGTTCAGCCCGGATAAGGTGACATAAGTATATGCAGGGTCAAAATACAATCCAGATGAAGGGTCATTGATGATTTGGGCCTTGTATCCACCTCAAATGAAATTAGTTGTCATTGATACTGAGAAAGCATTCAGGCATGTTATGAATCTAAAGGTTGGGGAGGCTGATCCTGTGGAGACTGCAGAGATTGGAATCAATGTAGCAAAACTGAACAAAGCTCAAATACAAATGTTAATCAAGGAAAGAGAAATGTAAAAAATGAATAGTGAGAGGATGTTGAGAGAAAATGACCGCTTGAAATATTTGTTAGGAGTTATAATGAAGTCAACCAAGCTACTCACTCATGGTGAAAGTTCACAAGCAAAAGATCATTGGGAAGGATCAAGTGCATATTCTCAAGGGAAATATGATGCACTTGTAGCAGTAATTAAGAAAATACAAGCCATTCTAACAACTTGGTTGAATAAGCT
>VDFB02206430.1:0-45876 GCA_007258455.2 Sequoia sempervirens
TAGAAGAGATAGTTGAAGTATGTGACAGATAACTGCAGTCCATTATGTTTGGTATGAACAACCAATTTTGAAAATCTGGAAGATGGGAAAAAATTACAGTGTAAGGGGGAAAAATTTACCTGTTAGGAATGAACGGGCAGAAAATATTGTAAATGATTGAACAGCTGAAGACTTTCAGCTGTTGCAGATAAGTGCAGTCCACTTTGTTGGATATGAATAACTACCGTGTAGATAATAAATGCCATCATGACTTTCTTTTCAATTTTGAATATATCTTTTTTTTTTGGGTTAGTTACATACCTTCACTTCTATTTAGCAATATGATGTGCAGATCAATTCCCACCCCTTTTTCTATAGTATTGAGGCAATATATTCAACAATATCTGATATATTATTTTATAGGGCATACCACAAATTCGCTGCCAGCAATTTACTAAGGGAAAATTCACCGCCAACAATTCACCATGGGAAAATTCACCGTCATGACAATTCACCGCACAAAAAATTAATTGCATTAATTTTTTATGGTTAATTTTCCATGGCGGTGGATTGCTGGTGGCAGTGAATTTTCCCGTGGTGAATATTTCGTCCGTGAATTGATGGCGGTGAATTTTCCTAGAACCATTTTATAGGTCTTTTATTTATATTCTACAAATTAAGAGTAATTGTGTTTAATTTTTTTTCATTGTATTATTATTAATATTAAAATTAGTTAGGGGAATGTTTAAAATAGTGTAATATGTTATGAAAGTTAGCAAATCTAACTTCTGATTGAAATCATTCTGACCAAAACATTTCTGATCAGATTAATTTTGACCAAAATATTTCTGATAAAAAATATTATATAATTTCAACTGAAATTGTTTTCAATAGAATGTAGATTTTTCAAAGGAATCTTGTACAATATTACTTTTAGAGTTCAAGTCTAAACAAATTCAGTCGAGAATTTTTCTGGTCATAACTGTCTATTGTATATATACATGACAACTTTTTAACATCAAATTACAAAAAATTAAACTGATTTTTGTGGATCTTAAAACACTATATATAAAAATCTACATTTTATTATTTAAAAAAAATGAAAGAAAAAACTACATAATTTTATATATTTATTAAAATATTTATTGTGATTATTATTTTACTCAAATTCTAAAATTTTAAATTTATAGAGGGCAGATCATATATATAGAGGTTATAATGGTACATGTTAAGTCTTCATTTCACAAATCTCATCAAATATTAATTCTTTTATAAATAAATAACATTTAAATCTATCACATAATATACTTATTCTTAATTTCAAATAAGATATTTAATAACTTAAATAGTATGAATATTTATAAAGCATATCTACTCCACAACAACTACATTAATTTCAATCTACTTCTTATTTAAATTATATCAGATATATTCAATAAGTTTTGGAGTTTAATCAATTCTTTGCTAACAAGTTTAGCAATAAACCAACAACCTTCACCAATAAACTAGCAGTCATTAAACTTGTTATTTTACTATTATTCCATTTAAATTTTTAGTTAATAAATTAGAATAATTGTGTCATATGAGTGAACAATAATCCCAAAATTAGATAAAACTCTGCCTCGCCATATGCTTCCCAAAAAGAGAGCAAATAAAAGTCTTGAATTTACACAAAGCTTCATAGGATGAATAAGGGTGGCTATATAAATCATGTAGGAGTTTTAATAACATGTCTATATTTCAAGCAGAACGTTCTTAAACATTTCATCATGAGCTGTCATATATATCAAAGCTACCAAAAGACCCCACTAAAATCTATTATCTCAAAATACCATCATGATAGAAGATAGTCTGCATTATCTATAATAATATAGAAATATAATATCTACATCAAGAGAGTAGAATATCTATGGGTCCTTGTGTTGCTGTGTATATATGTAATCTGTTTGATCTACTAGAGTTCTGTGATCTAAGCATTCTTCCTCTTCCATATTATCACATTCCTTCACTGTGGGTTGATTTTTCTCTGCATTGCTAGCAAACTGTAAACAAAACATACAGAAGATTAGACCAAATAAACTCAGAAAAAGAACCCAAAAGAGATTCATGAGAGCATTTTATATGACCAATCTTACAGCGTGTTTTATCTCCATTTGATCTTTGGTGAACAATATGGGAGCTCGTTGGGAACCTGCAAATAAAGAAAGATGCAAGAAAATAAGAAAATAATTCTTAACAAAAATGGCATCATCAAAACAATTCCACTCATTTCTATAACGTCGAAGTATATTTAATCTAATCTATTCAAATGGTACAAGAAAATTGAAGGAAAAACCTCTTAAAAGTGGGCGGAAAGCCATTGATGTAGAAACAAGAAGGATAATGGATAGCATGAAAAGCCACGCCTTTCCCCGTTGAACTGAACCTTGTCCCATTTTCACTATTCTATAATGAAATAAACACTGAAAAATACCAGATGAGAGATCTGTGGCACCTGTTGAGACCACTAAATTATATATAGACGTAAATAAAAGGATTTAGAAATAAAAGGGAACGTTAGACGCGCATATGATCGTGGCACGCAAATGTATACATCATTGTTATAGCGAAAGATCATCTAGAAAAACACATTTGTCAAACAATTATCCTCGTGAATACGGAATATGGGGCTCTATAATGATAATTTTCTGAAGACTTGGATGGGATATTATTCAATCTTGTGAGCGGCGGAACCTTCGTTTGTCACTGTACGTTAGAAAGATCTTTCCTAGTGCCAATTGAGGCGTCCCTATCTTTCACACGCGTTTGGAAGATTCCAAGTACGCTTTCCCATGTTATGTCATGAAGAAGCCTCCAAAGCTGTACTGGCTTCTAGAAATAGTGGTGGGCCTCTCACTTGGAGTTTCGCTAACAAGTTCGATGTATGAAAATGGAATTTTTTGTCCACACGGAATACGCCACTAGTTTATGACGAGTAAAGATAAAGCAATGAAGGACGAAGCTTCGGTTTGGGGATGGAATTCGGCCCGGTAAATTTGATTTTAAGGAACTTTATAGTTAAGTATGTTTGAGTAAGAGTAGTATTGACCTTCTGGTTAAGGTTTCGTAATAGTTAAGTGAATTTGATTTTAAGAAACTTCGTAGTTAAGTATGTTTGAGTAAGAGTGGTATTGGAATGAGTGATCTTTTAGGAAGTCTTGATCTGTCATTCTTATGATCATCACGTAGATGCAATGAGTGCTAAGTGGACCACTCATCCTTACAAGAGACGGTTCCATGTGAACGACTACTAAGGAAACATGGGTCAATAAATTTGACTAGAAAACTATGCAAGTGAATCCTAATAGACGTGTTTAATTTTTTTTACCTTCTAAAGTGTATGATCAATATACATTTGTAACGATAAAATTATTATACTTGTGTATTGTTTATTTAATTGTGTTTATTTGAATAGGAATGTTTTAAGATAATAACATATTGACAAGTCATATCTTAGATTGAATGTGAGATGTTTGCTCCCTTTGGCCCATTGTCGAAACTCAATTTTGATGAGACTCCTAAAGGAAACTTGGGATTATTAAGGGGGAACTTGGGCTTAGAAAGGGGGGCTTGGGGAGGCAGGGAGATAGAGGGAGGGTTAAGAAGCAAGGGGCAAGGGGTGGATGGGAGAGGAGAGGGGTAGAAGAGTATGGGGAGTTATAAGAGACCATATTGGTAAGTTGATTTGGCCTTTCCAATTCATCCTAGTACTTAGACTAACCATTTTGAGGAAGTAGCTATTACATCTCATGCTCTCAATGGGAAGGCATCATGATATGGTTTTCTCCATGTGAAAGGAGACTCTATAGGTATAATCAAATATTTGAAGGAGCAATCAAAGTCTAGTTTGACTATTGAAACATAGATTTCAAATCCTAATAACATCAGTATTCACAAGTGACTTTCTCCCATGTGTAAAGAGAAGCTAATTTGGTGGCTAGTTATTTGGGGAATTGGGAGGATACTTTCAAAGTCACTTACTGGCATTTGGGAGAGGATATCTCGATGGGTTTCCAAACTTAATTGAGAAGGATGCTAACAACATTTCCAATAATTAGGAAAGGTGTTAAACGAGTCACCTCTAAGATGTGTTTATAAATCTCATGATGCCTCTTGAGATTACGTTAATCATTGTTGAAAAAGGGGAGTATTGGAAATCAAGAACCTCAATTACTTTCACCACCAATTTGAGGGATATCTAGTGGGTTCATTTGGTGGATGCAATAGAAGAGAAGATTTTGTGGGGTATTCAGATAAGGAAAGCCAGAAAAATGGGAGGAAGGTCCACAAGATTTAATTAGTTGATTACATAAAATAAAATAAAATAATCTAGAGTGAATTTTTTTGGAAAGAGGTGGTATTTCCCATTTCATGCACAGTCTCAATGGCTATGACACTATCATATCTATTGAATTTGATAGGGGCTAAAATAATAGGCAAGTTTTTGTGAAGGGATTGAATGTCATGGTCATCAAAGAATTTATTTACAAGGACACTGGGGTTTTAGTAGAGGGTGCTAGGGCGTTCAAGGATATAATATTGGGAGAAGAATCTAACACCATTTTCCTTAAGCAAGGAAATGAGGTCTAAATATTGCATATGGAGCATGTGAGGAGCTCCCTCAAGGCTCTTTTGAATGAGATTTCCCTCTACAATATATAATATATAACATTAGAAGGCCATATTGGAGCCTAGCTTTGCATGTCCCAAAAATTGGTTAGTTGGCCATAACTTTCCTTGTTCTCTAGTGAATTTATGTTGGATTACACCTAATAACCAATCAAAGATAGCTTTAATAAGTGTTCCCCTATCAAAAAAATTCTTATGTATGCCCCATTGTTTCCCTTGTGCCTTAGAAATTCATCTAATATTGTAGAAAGATAAAATTATTTCCTTGGTTTTCCTTTTTTTTATTCATTCTAGGAATTGTTAGAGTTCTTAGAGGTTCAAGAACATTATAAACCTCTTATAGAGTCACCAAACTCTCCAAATGGATGACAAAATAAAAGAAGCAATTCATGTCAATGAGTTGATAATTCCTTGAACTCATCAACATGGTTCAAAAGGTGATGAAAGCTATATAAGAGGGTTTCAGAAAAAGACTAAGGGAGATATCAGTAATTTTAAAATTTTAATAATCTCTTCAACCTTTAAAAAAATTTGGCAAGCAACCAATTTTCTAACATAAAGAAAGAAGAGAAACAACCTTGACTAAGGGGGATATCAACGAGTTCAACATAAAGATGGGAATCAATAATAATGGAATGCGGATAAGTAAAGAAGTTAGAGTGTTCAATATTTATTAAACTCCCTAACTTACCAAGAATAGCGAAAGGAAATTAGTGACTAGTTCAATGTGTCACAAGGTTCATAAGTTCATGAAGTAGAGAAAAGTGCAAAATGTTCAAGTAAGGTTCACCAATACATGAAAACTATAAATTTTAGGCTTTCTTGGAGTTTTAAGACATCAAGGATGTCATTCCATCTATCCCAAGTCTAAAAAGCTGTAAGTCATTTAGATACATAATTATGTTTCTTACTTGACCAAGCAACCAACTAGGAGCCAAGGAAATTAGCTCCACCACTTGTGCTCCACCTATTATCAACACACCTGGCCCAATCAACATCAGTACAAGTTGTTAAAGTAAAATTTGAATCCTTTGGATACCATAACCCCATATCTTCTGTACCCTACAAATATCTTTATTTAAGATCCTTTTTACTATAACCACATGTGATTCATTTGGTTCTTGTTGAAATATAGCTACTAAAAAAACATCATACATAATGTTTGGTCTAGTAGCAATCAAATATAACAATCCTCCAATCATTGACCTATACATACTTGCAGCAGCTTTAGGTGAACCATCTTCTTTTGTCAACTTGTATCCAATAATAATAGGTGTACAAACCAGTTTGGAGTTCTCCAATCCAAACTTCTTTAATAATTTTTTGGTATACTTGGATTGAGAGATGAAAAATCCTTGGTTTGATTTACTTGTAATCCAAGGAATAAATTCAACTCACCTATCATAGACATTTCAAGTTTCATCTACATTTCATCTACAAATTTTCTGCACATATCATCATTTCCTTTGAAGATTATGTCATCAACATAAACCACAACAATCAACATTTGATCTAAGTAAATTCTATAGTATAAATTATTGTCAGCGGATCCCTTCTGAAATCCTTGTCTAATCAAATACTTGTCTAGTCTATCAGACCAAGCTCTAGGTTCCTACTTCAATCCATATAAAGCTTTCTTCAACTTGCAAACAACATCTGGGTCACTTATGAACTTAAATCCATCTAGTTGCTCAATGTAGACTTCTTCCTTCAGTTCTCCATTCAAGAATGCATATTTTACATCCATTTGATAGACTTTGAAATCCTTAAAATCTGCAAAAGCTAAGAATATCTAGATTGCTTCCATTCGGGCAACAAGAGCATACATTTCTTCAAAATCAATACCTTCGATCTAAGTGTAGCCTTTGCAAACCAATCTTTTCTTATTTCTCATTACCTTTTTGTTTTCATCCAGCTTGTTCCAGAATACCCACTTTGTTCCAATTACATTATTGTCTGTCGATCTGGGGAAAAGTTCCCAAGCCTAATTGTTCTCTATCTGATCAAGCTCTTCTTTCATTGCCTTCACCCAATTTTGATCATTGCATGCTTCTTCCACAGTCTTTGGCTTAGTTTCTGAGAGAAGAAAAAATAATACTTTCTCTTGAGTTTCTTTGCTTCTTGTGATGATTCCCTTATTATTATCTCCAATAATCTAGTTTTTTGAGTGGTTTCTCTGTACATACCTTGGGGTTTTAGTTGTAGTTGTTGGAGCCTTCTTTGTTTCTTCTTCTTCTTTCTTATCCTTTTCTCCTCTGTCATCTAAGTCATCTAATTCATATTCAATATGCCTATCAGGATTTCTTTCAACATCTTCATCTACTTTCACATAATTTTCACTTTCAACTATCTTGTTCAGTCTCTTGTTGTAACACCGATATGCTTTGCTTTTTGTAGAGTAACCCAAAAATATTCCTTCATTAGGTTGCTCTACTATGAACTTTCCAAGATTGTCCTCATCTCTCCAGATGTAGCATTTGCTTCCAAAATTTTTGAATTACTTTACTATGGGAGCTCTTCCATGCCATAGCTCATATGATGTCTTTCCATATTTCCTCTGGAATAGTACTTTGTTAAGAGTGTATACTACTGTGTGTATTTCTTATCTCCATTAGACCTATGATAAACCTACTTCCATGATCATTGTTCTAGCAGCTTCTTGAACTATCTAGTTCATTCTTTCCACTATACCATTCTGTTGTGATGTTCTAGAGGTAGATAGTTGTCTTTTGATGCCATGCTTTTCACAAAATTTGTTGAATTCATCACAAGTAAAATCTCCTCCTCTATCATATCTTAAATAGTCGATTCTCCTGTCAACTTCATTCTTAACCCTTTCCTTGAAAGTCTTGAATTTTTCTAAAGCCTCTGATTTTTCTCTTAAAAATACAACCCAAGTTAATCTGGAATAATCATCTATTAAAAGAATGAAATATCTCTCACCTTGTAAGCTTCTTGTTCTGGTTGGACCACATAGGTTAGTGTGTACAAGGTCCAACAAACTAGTAGATGATTCTTCTTTTCTTTGGAACATTTCTCTAATCTACTTTCCTTCTTGACATCCTTTGCAGATAGTGTTGTCTGGTTTAGTTAGTCTTGGAAAATCTCTAATAGCTCTTGTTGAAATTATCCTTACCAAATTGTCAAAGTTGATGTGACACATCCTTTGGTGCTAGAGCCAACTTTCATTGGACTAAGATAATAAGCATCTCTTTGTAGCTCCTTCCAGTTGATACATATTCCCACTTGTTCTTTTTCTAGCTGTAATTACAGTTCTAGATCTCTTCTAGATCTCACAATCATCATCCTGAAACACCACATTATAGTCATTTTTGTACATCTATCCAACACTCAGAAGATTATGATATAAATCCTTCACATAGTAAATATTGTCAGTGTTATGTTTTCCATCAAAGGTAATAGAATCAATTCCAAAAATCTATGTTGTTTTATAATCTCCAAATCTAACAGAACCTCCATCATATTTCTCAAGCTTCACAAACTTACTTTTATCACTAGTCATATGATTCGAACATCCACCATTAATCAACCATTAATTTATGTTTCTTTTAACATATAATGTAGCTTCAATGTTATCATTAGATTTTGGACAAATGTTGGAGATATCAAATCTAGGTTCAACCTTTTCCACCAAAAATAAACAATCCTCATTATCTAATTCATCATCTGAAATACCGACATTCTCATTAACATAATAGGCCTTCTTATTGATCTTTTTAAAATTTTGACTTGTTCCTTTTTTTGGGCACCTAATTTCCAAATGACCAATCTTTCCACATCTGAAACATTTAAGAGGTAACATACCTTTGTACTTGCTAGTACCTTTCTTCATTTTCCTTGTGAAGTTTGCTTCCAACTCATCTAAACTTTCACTATCTGGATCTTCTTCTATCTTTGTGGCTTTGAAGGCTATTTCAGATTTCTCCTTTTCTTTTCCAAATTTCCTCATCTCAAATGTGGTCAAGGTGCCAAATAGTTGCTCTTTGGTGAATTTCTTCAAATCATAAACTTCCTCAATAGTTGATATCTTGTCACTGTAGCTTTCTAGTAGGGTCATTAGAATCTTCAAGTAATTACGTCTTCATCTATCAGAGTGCCTCCTTGATTTTTGACTTCATTTACTGAACTGTCAACTCTCTGAAAGTAGCTTGCTATATCTTCACCTTCTTCCATCCTCATTTTTTCATATCTGCACTTAGCTATCAACTTCTTTGATAATTTGACTCTATCAAATTTCCTTCATAGATTTCTTTCAACTTTCCCTAGACTTCATAAGTGGTGTTCAATGAAATAACTTTTTTTAACTCAATCTTATACAAATCACTAAAGATTGCATACCTTGCTTTTCCATTTTATTCATAGGTTGAGATCTCATCCGCAGTACTAGGACCACTTGTTGGTACAACATATTTTGTCTCAATATCTTTTCAAGTCTTTTAGCCTAGAGAAATTAGGTAACCTCTCATCTGTACTTTCCAAAACTGTAGTCAAATCCATCAAACACAGAGATTGTCAATTTGTGCACCAGCAGATCTACCTCAAGCGGTTAAGCTCTTCTTTGAGGAACCAAAGCTCTGATACCAATTGTTGAACAATCCAAATAACTAAGAGGGGGGTGTATAAGTTATTATAAAACAATTTTCTTGAATTTAATTAATCTAGAGCAAGCTTAAATCATTCAGATAATAATCTAATAGATATGAACATGAAAGCACATAACAACACCATGCACAATGAACACCAGAATTTACGTGGAAACCCAAGAAGAGAAAAACCACAGAGAATGCTAATTCTCAATTATAAAACATTGGTTAAGGTGATTTTTACAAAGGCTCACTGCAGGTAAGGCCCACTACTAATGGGCTCACTGCCCAGCTATTACAACCAAAGATAAAAAGGCTCATTGCTAAAAGAGAAAAGCAAAGGGCTCACTTCCAGAAGAATGATGAAAGGGAATCCACCGCTGAAATACCTATCACCAACAATGACACTAGATAGAATCTCACTATTTGTTGCCTCTGGTCGTATACTTTCACATACATCACAATGTTTGGATTTTCAAATTCACATTCGCCACACTTACTTTCATCAAACAGAATCAACTTTTACTTATACCATTCCATTCCTTCATAAACTCCTAAGTTGACCAAACACAATGTCTTCATAAACTCCTAAGTTGGCCAAACACAATTTGAATTAGGTCACCACAAAACATTCTCGTCTTGGAAGGGAATGAAACATGGACCATACAAAACCTCCTCACTCAAATCAACACGCTACATATTAACCATGATATCTGAAACCAAAGAATAGAATATACACATTACAATGCAAACAATGTTTTGGGGCACGTTAACCAAGTTCCAGATTGGGCTAGACCCATAAGAGTGTATCTCAGTATGTTTCAAAATGAATGGGAGTAGGACAAGCATGACCAAAGATAGATCATCATAGCACATGTAGAGCATGCCAATCCAGATCACCAAAGCATCACCGAACCTTAATCAATCAACCAAGATATGTTGACATCAATGACAACCATTAATGACAACAATCAACAACATCACATTCCAACAAGTATACCTTATTCTTATAAACATACTTCATGATACGATGAAGAGTTGAAGGCACCGCATGTATCTCATGAATCCATGGTCTTCCTAAAAGAAGATTGTATGAGAGTTCATGAGGCATAACATGGATAGAATTTTGTAGGGTAGCTTTTCTGACTGAAATGGGCAAGGTAATCACATCGAGCAGTTGCTTTCCTATATTGTCAAATCCTTGAATCGAAAGGGAATTAGGTTTTATGTTTGATTTATCTACTCCCAACTTATCTAAAAGATTTACACTACACACATTCAGAGCTGAGCCATTATCAACAAGGGTCCTTTTTATTCCCTTGGTGGTGTATTTGGCTATTATCATGAATGCATCATATCTCTTTTGCATTTCCATGGGAGGGAGCTCATGTTGGTTAAAGGTAATTTCTACATTAACTATATTCATTTCTTGTATTAGAGTTGCCACATCATTTGTATTTGTATTAGGAGAAACCACAACTTGTTGCAAAGCTGTTTGAAGCATGGTGTGGTAACTAGGTGAAGCTTGAATAAGATCCCATAAGGAAAACTTAGTTGGAGTATTCTTAAGTTGTTCAACAAGATCATACTCCTTTCCACTATGTGATGGTAAACGAGGAGCACTAGACAACACAGGATTTAGTAATGGTAATGAAACATGATTAGGTTGAGGTTATCTATTATTCTTTGTGTTGTATGTATGAGCAATAATGTTATAATTCAGTTGTTGTGATACATTCTCTTTAAGTGCGTTAGGGATAAGGACAAGTATGCTTGAAGGTTGAGATTTATTTGAAGGTGGATAAAGGATAAGTTGAGGTTGAATAACATTTACTTCATTTTGCTTAGATTTAGTTGAACAAGCCTTAGTGGATGAACCTTGCAAGAGGAAGTCCTCAAGGGCTTCATCTAACATGTCAAATTCTTCACGACTAAAAGGTTTGTGTTTATTAATAGGTTGAGGTTGGATAATGTTTACTTCACTTTGATTAGTTTTTTTTGAATAATCCTTAGTGGATGAACCTTGTGAGGTGAATTTCTCAAGGGCTTCATCTAACATATCAAGGTCATCATGACTAAAAGGCTTGAGGTTTAGGCTAACTTTGAAAAAGGACATTAACATGCTTAAGTAACCATACATCTATGCGTGTTTAATTTTAATGTTTTTGGTTTTACGTTTTGATTTGCTAATGAATGGAGTTGACAAAAAATAATATGGAAATCTAATGAGTTATCTTTATTAAGCAAATGTAAACATAAACTATGAAAATGCATAAAATAGTAAATTGGCAAACTGAAACAACAAACTAACTACAACAAACAGAAGCACAAAAATGCACTATTTAACCCTAGAAATTGTAACCTCAAACTACATAGGGACTAAGATTCCAGGAAGGGTGTCTTGGTCCTCCTAATGAAATTTAGAGATTCTAGACATTGGAACAGACAACATAGAACTCAAACATGATTCTAGACCAAAAACCCTGAGAGGGAATAAGACACTAGTAAGGGCGTTTTAGTCCTAGTAAAGTTTTTTTTAGAAAAACAACAAGATCTAAGTTGAAAACAGTATTCCTAGGTTGCATACCTAGGGACCTGATGTTTGGAAACAAGAAACCCTATAAATGGATGTAAAGAAAAGCAACTAATAACAAGCAATTGAATGCAATTTTTCAATTTTCAAAGCAATAACAATGTTTCTAAATGCAATTAGGATGAGTAACAATGCACTTTTTAGTTTTTCAATTAAATGAATGATGCAATAAATTAAAGATGCAACCTATATGCACTTTCACTAATGCAAATATAGGAAACCCTAAATGCAATTTCACTAATGCAAAATGCAAGAAACCCTAGATGCACTTTCATTGATGCAAGATGCAATCCAAGAATGAATTGAATCTAGATCTAAGGACTTTAATGGACTCCAAATCAGAAATGAACATACTTAAAAGTTAGGTGAACATGCTTAAAAGTCAGGTTCACCAAAATGATTGGTAGAAAAATGGATATATGAATATCTCTCTTTCTCCAACAAATCACTTAATAATGTCTTACGATTCCCAATTGGATTTTCTAAAAACATCACAAGGTGAGTCAATTCACAGTGAGGAGGACCTAGGAGGGGGTTCTTTCAAATTTAAGGGGTTCACCACCAAACAAATGCTTGGAAAAGACAAACAAACATTCAACCTACAAACCCTAGTTGTGTAAGCTAAATGAAGAGTGCAAATAATGAAATTATGCAATAGAAAGGTAGGATGTGTGTACTTGGGAAGTCTAGAGATGTTGTGAGGTCTTTGGAAATGTAAAGAAGCTACCAAAAAGTTCTATGAAGGACTAAGACGCCTAGGATGGCATATTAGTCCCGCTACTTTTTTTCAAGGCAAATGTAGAGTCTTTGGATGTCAAAACTGGATCTGAAGGAATCTCTAAAAAATATGCTTGGGAGGACTAAGATGCCCAAGGTGGTGTATTAGTCCCATTTTGAATTTCTGGAATTTCTGAGTGTGGTCCTAAAGCTCAAGATCTGAATTTCCTTCTTCACCAAGTCTTTAGATCTAAACTTGAAAAAAGATAGGTGCAAAAAATAAGAATTTGGATTGATTGTTTATGGGGGTTTGTCTTGGTCAAACCCCTTGTTTGGTAATTAAACCTTGGTGAAAAAGCATAGATCTAAAAATGGAAATGTGTGTGTGCCCTAATCTTAAGTGTGTCTAAGATTATGCAAGCTAGAACATGAGGAAACCCTATTCAAATGTGTTAGAATAAGATTCCTAAGATGCAAATATAAATTACCTATAAAGGAGATCTCTAAGCACCCTAATAAGTCAAAAACATGAAATTTACCTTCCTTAGGAAAAAAATAGAACAATAATGGAAGATGGAATCAATCAAGAAACAAGTCTTTAGGCTTGGACAATTGGCTAGTTCCATCTCCAACCGAGAATCTCTCATGATCCACAATAGGAATCTATTACTAATCCTTGATAATGCTAGATCCTGGCTTAAAAGTATATTTGAAAAACCCGCAAAAACACAATAGAAGTTGCTCCAAGACTTGAAACACTCCTTCAAACTTGCTTCACTTATCACTTGTTTGCTTCAACTTTTAGTCTTAGGTGAAAATGGGGTGTGAATCTTACTTTTATAGGCATTCCTAACTAATAACCCGGTTATTAGATCCCAAAGGCTGACAAAAGGTCAAATAAATTCAAATATTTTTGTTTCCTGCTCTTAATTCCCAAAAATAAAGCCCCTGGGACTAAGATGCCACCAATGGCATCTTGGTCCCACAAGGCTTAATTTTCCAATTCAAAAGGTGGGTTACCAAGATTGATGGTTGCTTATGGGTTTTGGTCAAATTTAAAGTTGCAATATGCCTCAAGATGCACAAAAAGGGGTCTTAGGGTCCCATAATAAGTGACTTAAATGGAAATTAATGCAAGGGGTGCTAAAATAGGTCCAAATTAAGTGTGAAAATGCGAAGGTATGCATTTTTCTACACTACAAAAGTATATAGGTTATTGCTAGATTATTATGTAGATAATTATTGTAGTGTCATAAATTTTCACCCTTGAAAATTCCATACTAGCTTTAGCTCCCCCTATGTACTTGGACCTAATTATGCATTTAATTTTCCCATTTTTTAATAATCTTTGGAAAACCAAAGGTTAAACTGGGAATTATTATTTAATATGCATTTGCTAACACTTATGACCCTGAAATAATAGGATTGGAATAGCACACCCAATGCCCTTTTCTAGCCTATTTTGGCTCAATTTAAAATATGTCAGTGCCAACATTTTAATATTTTAAAATCTAAAATCATTTGTTGGATATAGGTATTTGATATTGAGAAATTAAATAATTGCATATAAATAAGTCTTTTTCACCATTTCAAATGCTAGAAAATCTATTGAGAAAATTGAAGATACTAAAATCAATTAAGGTAATTCAATGGAAGAGTTAGTAGCATTATTAAAAGGATTTCATCAATTAATATCATGCTTTCAAGTCATTAGGAATAAGGAAGCAATTATGTGCAAGGAGCTATTATGATCAATCAGGTAATTATTATGGTATATGAGTTATCATCTACATGCTAGCTAGAACAATCTATTATGTTTTGCGAACTAGCCTTTTGTAGGTCTATCAAGCAATAGAGGCATCCATCAACCAACATTTGTGGAAACTTATGGTGTGACATCATTTCATCAAGGTAATATTGTCATTTATCATTTTAATCAAGTATTATTGTTTTAGCATATGCATGACCTAGGGTATGCTCTCCTGATCATCATCGTTTGTTGTACACATACCTGTAGAAATACCAAAATGGGGTTTTACTTATGCAATCCCCTATATAGCACAACCTTTCCCCCTCTTTTCATGTGTGCAAGTCAGATTTAGAAGTTTCGTCAACTAAAAACCTTAAGAAAACATAGAGCAGAATATGAATTACATCTCAAAGTTTTCAGATCCTAAAGGAAGCATCCCAAGTCTAGGCCACCCAATGCTCATGTCCCTATAATTCAGCCCCAATTTTCAATCATTGGTTCCTCTTTGCATCTCATTCTCATATCTAAAACTATTATCTAGTTTTTTATTTCCTTTGTGTGATAAATTACAATTTTAGATCTAGGGTTACATATTAACCAAGATCATTAAAACACACATCAAATGTATCATCTCTACAAACTCAAAAGTAACACAAGATCCTAATAGATTGGCTATCCCTTGTGGCAGCAAGTTAATTATCAACCCTTGTCAATTTTGTGTCCTAATGTGAAGTCAAGTGAAAAATAATTTAATCCTACTTGGATCTAGGATCACCTTTCCTACTTCACATTTTGGTGAGCCTAACATATCCGACACTTGTAATTTTTTGGGTTTTACAACATAAATTTTGAAAATTGATTAAAAAATTAGATGATTTGAAGATCTTGTTATTTATTTATTTTTTTTATATTTTCCAAGCTATTCATTTGCATTCTTTGATAGAAATATCTACACCTCCATATAAGAGCCATCATATTTGTATTTGATCCTTGTCATCATCTAGGACAAGTCAAAGAAAATAATATAGCTAGTCAACTAGGATGCAGTTTGATGTCCTCCCCTCCCCATCGATTACCTTCCTACCATGTATGGGTAATCATAGAATGTTATACACATCCTCAAGTGTTATAATCATCTCTCTTGTAGAAAGATGAAAGGTGGAGGTATTTCAATCCCATTGCTCCATAAGTGTCATCAACATAGAATCATGGTACCTCATGGTAGGCATGGTATAGATCCAAAGTAAACTAGCATCTCTTAGGTGCCTCTGCTTGGCTACTAAGAGTAATGTGGTGTGGTTGCATAGAAGTTTGTATAAATGACCCCATGGGTGCTTTCACATGCATGGTGGTACCTATCAATCAACAAAATATTATTTCATTACTTCATTTATCAATGATAAATCAATTTAAAGTAACAATTACAAGTTCTAAGACAATGTTCCTAGTCAAGGGCACCATAGTTGGACTAGGACACCCATGTAGTTCTGGAGTGCCAGAGTTGGTCAAGGGCGCCCATTCTTGGAAAAATTATCAAAAATAATGTAAATTGAGATTCTTCCTATGTCTAAATTGAAATCATGACTTACCTTGTGTATTGACACCCCTTGCGCAATGTGGTCTCCCTGGGCCTCTAGCATTAGTGTGTGACCAGTATGGCCATTATTGTGGCATTTTCACTTCTAGGAATACTTGAACAAGCTCAAGATGCTCCCAAACTACAAAAGTCAAAATGAATGGAAAAAAGGTTAAAAATGCATTACATATATTAACAAATCTGTGAATATATCATTTATATCATTTTTAAGCATATTTTCTTTAAATCATCACAACTTGAGCTAGAGAACTCCAATTTTTGCACTATCTATTATGTTTGCACCCTAGTTCCACCCTCATTCTCATAAAATACTTTTTGTTCCTTGGTGTTATGTTTGCATGGCCCTACCAAAGGCATTTCCAACAAAACCCTAATAAATTTGGGGTGGAGAGATCACCACCACATTTCTACATTCATAAAGCAAGAAAAAAAAAAGGGGGCAGCCATCTGCCCTCAAATTTCATTATCCTTAGAAGTTTTGGACTAATGAATTCATTTGTATGTAAAAGATGATTTTGGATTTCTAACAAGTTGGTTTTGCAAGATGTGGTTCCTAATGTTGTGATTTATAGGTTACTATACTAGGGGCTTTGTTCACTTGCTTGGAAAATATTCCATATCCTCTACAACATCCTTTTGGGTATCCATATCCATATTTTATGATTTATCTTTTGGTACTTTATCTTGCATATGCATGTACTAGCATATGGACACTAAAGTGGAGGCTAAATTTTGTGTTGTAAATTGTGCTCCCTAAAGGTGAAAGAAAAATTTCATGCTTTATTTGGGGCTCACTTTTGTGTCCACTCTACTAGTGCATTTTATAAATATTCTCTAGCCTTAACCTTTCTCTTGAACCCAAGAGAATGTTTTATTGCTACCCTAAAAGTTCCATCTCAATCATATTTTACCATTTAAACCTTGGAAAGTGTTCGTTTTCTAAAAGAGTCCTAATTAAGAATACCCCAAACTTATGAATCAAACTTAAAGGTGTGCAAAACAACTAGACTAGGGCCCTGCCGCCCTAGATGAGGTGTTTTTCCTGATAATTTTTATTTTTCATTTTTTTTAGTCTATAATTTATGAGATGTGAATTCACACTTGAGACTTGGTAGTAAATCCATCCCAAAAATTAAATTTAAATGAGTCGGCCTACAATTTAATTTATTCCTATGTTCCACTAGACAAACATGAATTATTATTTCAAAAATGAAGAATAAATTGAAATTATAACAAAGCTTTTCCAAAATACACATCTAATTTTACAAAATTACAAAGCATTTTCATATTTGATCAAGTTATCACAATGATTTTGAATTTTGATGCCAATGGAAGAACTAGTTGGAATATAGTGTTGAAGATAGCTTTAGCTTCCTTCAAGAACCTAATGACTTGTTTTCAACATGTTCTCATCTTCAAAGTTTGATCTCCTTGCTAGCATAAGTGAGTTATTTGAGCATTTGATTTTCCCTAGGGTATTTGACTTTCTCTTGGGTTGATCATTGGCTGTGTCATTTAAAAATCCTTTTCTAACATATTTGAGTAAGGTTTCTATCATTTACATTGTATTTTAGCTTGTCACAACCTTAGACACACTTAAGGTTTAGAGCACACATTTTTTCCATTAGCAAATCAACTATTTGAGAAGGTAGAAATACCAAAATGGGGGTTTGATCAAGGGAAAATCCTATATAGCCACCCTTTCCCCCCTTTTTGTTTTGATTTTTTAGGTTTAGATCTAGAGACGACAAGTTACAAATTTGGAAAGGATAGTGTAGACTTGTATGCTACAGACTAGAAAGTTGTAGATCTTGAATCATAATTCCTAGTTGCGGGATCCACTTCCCTTGACCATTTAATTTAGCCCCAAACTTCTATGATAGGTGCTTAGACCTCTTCCCTTTTCAAATATTTTTTCATTCTGTCAATTTTCAATTTTGTCTATGTGAGTAATTTATGTTTTCAAATTTGGTTTATTAGGTCAATAAATTCACATTAAATCCAATCAATTTTCAAAGAAAAAAAATGAACCAATTCCAAGGTAGATTGGCTATCCTACGCTATTAGCCAGTATTGAAACCCTTTTATGCTTGGGTTCTAATGTTGATGCAAAGAAATAATTTATCCAAGTAATCTATTTATTAGGTCTAGGATCTCTTTTCCACATCACAATGTGAAATATTTTTACCAAACAATAACACCCAAATATATGTCGCACATACATTTACATGGTTATATAGTAATTGAAGAGTTATTTTTTGAGTTTATTTAATTTCTAGGTTCTAAGCATGCTAAAATATTGTATCTACAATTGTTAAATTATTTTATGTTGGTTATTTAAATGTTAATTTTTAGCTTGTAATCAAGCCATATGTTATAAGTCTAAGTTTCATGGGCATCAACTAACTCACTATCACAACTCAATTCCACAGAAGGTTTGTTTTGCATTGAAGAATTGTAAGCTTTATATACCTATGAGAAAAATGGAAAAACTCATGAAAAGCATTGGTGATAAAGATTTTATAAATTATAACAAGATTTTGAACTACAAGTACAAAGATAAGATGAAGATGGATCAAGATTGGAAATGATAATGATACTACTAAATGTTATGGATATCAAATTTTAATTTGTAGTTTAATTCCTTGTTCCATGAAATTTGTGACATTTAACTTGGTAAATACATATGTAAGATAATGATTAGTCACTCAACTATTATTGATGGCTATAATTTGACTATAATGATTATCTTAAAATTCTTTAAGGTAGCAAAAGGATATGGAAGAGATGATGATGAATAAATATCTCTATAAGAATGGCATGTATACAATATTCAATAGGGCTAGTGTATCAAACCTCATGTGTCATGTCTAGATATCTAAATGTGCATTATAATACTCCAAGTCTTAAATTAATGGAGTCCATTATTTCAATAAAATTTTATATGTTTCTCCATGAAATTAATTTTGATGAGATATTGCCACCATAGTCACCCTATAACAACAATCAAGAGTATGATAGTTATGGGTAGGAGGATGACTAGTGATGGCTATAACCGAGCTATGGTTTATGAAAAAATACTTAATATAAGTGTGGTTGAGAAATATATTTAAGAATTGGATTGAAATAATTTACTTATGTGTAGGGAAGTTACTCCAAGTTAAATGCCAAGCTTGAATTAACTTGTAATGAATACTTCAAATTATATATTTTTTTAGAAAACCACATGATGGTTTTTTAGAAATCAATTCAAAATTACTATTCATCCACATTATGACTATATTAGCACATTACATTATTATTATCTATGTTGAATAATATGTCTAGTTATTGCATAGCAATATTTTGTATAACAAGTAAAGACATGTTTGACAATAAAATATATTTTTGCACCAACTAAAGACTATTGCAAAACAACAAAAGTCTACAATTATTGTGCAATACCTTTACCAAGGTGCAAATTTAAAATTAAATTTAGCCATGGTGGATGATAGAAGTGTTGAGATCAATTTCATCAATTTATTCATCAATATTTAAACATTACATTGATTTTTCCATCATTAACAAATCAATTATACTAAGGAAAGAATCTTATTATGTGCATTGTTTACAATTTAGGGAGCTATTTGATTGTGGGATATATCTATTTCCCCTAGCATGTGAGGCGTTTATTATTGAATAACCTTATTGCAAAGGTTATAGATGGCATGAAGACGCAAGAGATATTTCATAGACATGGATCCATCATGTATCACCTACTTGATCAAAAGGTTATAATTAGAGAAGTAAATATATGTTGATGAATATAAAGACATGTAATGTGTCTTTATGGAGTACTTTGAGGAGCAATGGTTTCATAAGGTGGGTATGTTGTAACACTCAAGGATGTGAGCTAGGAAGAAAAATCCAGAGTCATACTACTCATGTTTTAAAAGGAAATTCATTAGTTTAGTCCTTGCTATTTCAAATCATCATTTTTTAAGCTATTGGCCAAAGCAAAAAAAATTATAAATATGTCAAGTGATGGTAGTGTAATGAGTGTGGTATGATATGGATATTGAATACTAAATTACATATATTGTTCTTGTGGAACCTACCATAACAAAGTATTGTCCCTCATTTTTATTTACATATTTAATACTATGAAAGATGAAATAGACTATAAGAGACCCTTATAAGAAATGAATAATCCAATGGTCTCCTTGAAAGATGTGCAGATGTAAGTTTGATGGTAATAATGAATATCAAAGAAATATATAAACAAATTATATTGTGTATCATTATATAATGAAGTTAAAAGAAGGGTTAGATGGGTTACAAAAGTATTGGAAATAAGCCACCCCATACTAATGATGGACTAGCCATAAAGGGGCTAGTAGTTAGTGGTAGAGCACTCTAGAAGGAAATTTAATGTCCTATATTAGAGTCTTAGCCAGTCCATGCGTAGAAACTCAACATGATATCAAAGCTTGAGTAAGCTAGGAGCTCCAAGAAACTATAGTGTTTCTTACAAGGTTTTTGGAAATAAGTCACACCTAGACCAACAATGGACTAGCCACAAATGGGCTAGTAGCTCAATGGTAGAGATCTTAGGATTTATTTGATATAAGTTGCCATAGAAAATATAATTATACTAAGATGATTGATGTTCAATTTTATTTATCTCTATGCCTAAAAAAGATAATGGGAAGTGAAAATATGAAATCAGAAATGTATGAGTAGACTTGTTGAAGAAATGATATGTAATTCCTCAACATTCCAAGGAATGATCTCTTAAAAAACTATTAGAACACCATGAATACTCATTTCATTTGATGATGGGTAGGCATGTTAATGTTATTAGCATGTTGTGAAGGTAGATATTATCCATAATACTGATCTTTTATAACTCTATTGAGGCTTACATGGACTAGAAATGACTCGTGTGCACAATAAAGTCATGTTTTCTCTAACTATATTAAAACAAGAATGGGCAAAAAAAATATAGTGTGAGTTACAAAATTTACCTATTAGAAGAAAAAAATGGGTACTAAATATTATACATGGTAGAACACCAGAATATTTTTAGATGTACACCAAAGGAAAGGAAAATGTTAGAAGAGATAGTTGAAGTATTGGGCAGACTGCTAACACATAAAAACCTAATTCAAAAATATGTGATAGGTAATTGCAGTCCATTATGTTGGGTATGAAAAATCAATTTTAAAAATTGATGAATGTGATACATATCAATTATAAACAAGTTAGTTTTATTACATGCCATTTATGAGAGTTAACAATTTGGGACAATTCTTTTTCCACAGCTAATAATTATCATCATGACTTTCTTATCAATTTTAAATATATAATTTCGTTTTCCTTCACTTTTATTTAGAAATTTGATGTCCAGATCAATTTGATCCTATTTTAATTATTTTTAAGTCAATATATTCAACAAACTTAATGTGTGTCCAATGTGGGTTAGGCTCCCAAACCTTCCCCTACAATTTTGAGAAGATTCTTGTTTCGAGGCCATTAGAAACTCTATTGTTCATTATTAGAAGATTGATGATTCCACTTATTTTATGGGGCATTCGACCTTTGCTCGTATTCTAGTGGATATCAACATCTCTTTGCCTCTTCACGAAGAAGTGGTTCTATTGGTTGGGAATTGGCCCTAGTATCAACCATTAGATTATGACGGGCCCTCATTCAAGTACCATAATTGCATTACTATTGGTCACTTGGCTTTATCTTGTTCTCTTCAACGTTGTTCATGTTTGGCTACTTAGTGGAAGGATGCTAGTTCAACAATCTCCTAACTATTTTGGTTGTCTCTTCTTAGGATTTCTCTTCTCAAACTTCTAATGAGCTTCCTGCTCTAAGCTCGAATATGGTTTGTCCTGCAGGCCTTGTTGGTGTTCCTCCTCCCTTGTGCACTTCTCCTTCTCATGTGGTTGTTCCCACTCCACCCTTGATTTCTTCAGTGGATGGTGCTTTCCTTTCTCTTGACTATTCTCCTATTTCCCCCTTGGTTATTGGTGGTCTTCCTATGCGGGTGTCTCTTGCCCCCCTCATGGTGGATGCCTAGATGATAGTATCACTTGGATAGTTGTTTGTAAAAGGCATAAATTTCAATCATCTACCTCTTCAATTTCTCGGGACTTGTTGGTCAAGTTTGTTGTTTCAGGTTGAGACCCTTTTTTCTCTCTAGTCCTATGCTCTAGTCAAAAGCATAGCTGGTCTTAGTTGGGGTTTTTATTTGTTTGTAGTCTCACCTCTTGTGAGCTCCTTGTGTTAGGTCTTTATGGCTATTTTGTTATGGGTGCAGGCCCTTCCCATTTTTATCTTAATCAATACAATATTTGATATATTATTTTATGGGTTTCCAATTTATATTCTATAAAAGTTAAGTGTAATTGTATTAAAAAATTATCTACATTAACATTAATATCAAAAATTAAAACATGAGTGTTTAAAATAGTGTAATATATTATCATAAATTTAGAAAAACTAATTTTAGATATCTTTACTATCATAATAGTGTTTAAAATAGTGTAATATCTTTACTATCAGAATAAAGTTTGTAAAGAAAGTGATATTACTTTAAAAATAAAGCTTCTGCTACTTCTACTCACTATAAATATACATAATTTTTTTCCACAACCCAAATGAGATTTAAGTTCTCATGACAGAAAATTATATGCCTAATCTTACAGTATGTTTTATCTCCATTTGATCTTTTGTGAACAATATGGGAGCTTGTTGGGAATCTGCACACAAAGAAATGCTCAAGAAAATGAATAGATAATTCTTGAGAAAAAAAGCATCATCAAAACAATTCCACTCATTTCTATAACGTCGAAGCATATTTAACCTAATCCATACAAATGGAACAAAAAAACATTGAAGCAAAAACGTCTTAGAAATGGGCAGAAAGCCATTGATGTAGAAACAAGAAGGATAATGGATAGCGTGAAAAGCCACGCCCTTCCCTAGTGTTGAACTTGTTAACTTTTCACTACCCTGAAGGTGCTATTAACCAGTTCAATATTTCTATTCCTTATGTACAGCAAATTAAACTCTTAGCTGGAAAGAATGAATAAAAACAAAAATAGCACCATTCACCACTTAATTTGCAGTGGAGTATAAAAGAAATGGAAAAACAAAATAATCACAACACAAATCGTTTTTGGACAACCGTCCCTGGAAAAACCCCAATCTGGGGAAAACCAGTTTGATAATTTTATTATCAAATATACAGTTGAGAACGATTACAATAGTTTGCTTAATACTAGCAATTCAGGCACTCTTCATCTGCCACTATTTGAACCTCCCTCTGAAACTCAGAAGCTGGAAGCTTTACTTCTCAATTACTGCTGTAAAACTTTTCTGGTGTCATCCCCTGAAGACTCAATTGTTCCAGATCAGAAAGAAGAACAAAACTAGAATCCTCGACTCCCTTTTATAATCTCTCATTCAGAAGTGAATGGCCACGAATGGAAGTTGAAGAGACCCAATCGGTGGTTAAGACTAACTAGAGGACTTCCACAATCTTCTTAAGGAAAACGATAGACCTTCTGCATTCCTCTGTGTTCCCAGCCTTAGTGACACCTTCTAAGACTAGAACACTTGTCCGAGCTACAATGTTTAACACTCCCTCTTAGCGAGGAAGTGGTTCTCTACAACACCCAACTTATCCCTGAAGAAAATAAACTTCCCTCTATTCAGGGCCTTTGTCAGAATGTCTGCCACTTGCTGATCTATAGACACATAATGTAGTCGAACTGATCCACGTTGTACACAATCCCTAATGAAGTGATATCTGATGTCAATATGTTTTGATTAATCATGGAATAATGGATTCTCAGATAACTTAATGCAACTCGGATTATCACAGTAGATGATGGTCGACTTCATCCTCTGACCAAACAATGCCACTAATAGTTTCTGAAGCCAAACTGCTTCACAAGTAGCCATGCTTGCTGCCATGTATTCTGCTTCTGCAGAGCTTAATGCAACTGACTTTTGCTTCTTGCTGTACCAAGAAACAACCCCTGATCCAATGCTGAAGCAACACCCTGAGGTGCTTTTCCGGTCTACTGCATTACCTGCCCAATCTGCATCAGTGTAACCTACCAACCTGACACCATCACTTTGAGTATATTTCAATCCATACTCAATCGTACCTCGTAGATATCGCAGCACATGCTTTGCTGCTGTCCAATGTATTCTCTTTGGTTCCACCATGAACTGACTAAGAGTATTGACAGCAAAGCAAATGTCCGGCCTTGTGTTGACTAGATACATGAGAGAGCCAATGAGTTGTCTATATAATGTGGGGTTTATTGCCTCCTGCTTTGATGCATCAATTTTCTTCCAATTAGTTATCATAGGAGTAGACATGGGTCTACAGTCCAACATCCTAAATTTCTTTAGGATCTCCAAGGTATATTTTCCTTGACCAAGGAAGATTTCTCCATCTGACTGCCACACCTCAAGTCCTAGAAAATAATGCATCAACCCCAAGTCTTTCATTTCGAACTCAGCTGCTAAGTCCCTCTTACAATCTTCTATGAGCCTTGGTGACCCAGTCAAAAAGAGATCATCTACATACAACACAAGAAGTAGTGGTTCATTACCAACCATAAGATAGTATAGATTTGAATCTGCGTCACTCTTCACAAAGCCCATCTTCTGCAAGTAGCTATCAATGCGACCATACCAAGCTCTAGGGGCTTGCTTGAGTCCGTATAGTGCTCTTTTTAATTTGCATACATGAGTTTCTCTCCCAAATGTCTCGAAGCCCTCTGGCTGTTCGATGTACACCTCCTCTTCTATGACCCCATTCAAGAACACCGTCTTGACATCCATCTGATGGATCTGCCATCCCATCTGTGCTGCAAGAGAGATCACAGTTCTAATGGAAGTATACCTAGCTACGGGAGCAAACGTCTCCTCATAATCTATTCCCTCTTTCTGAGAGAAACCCTTGGCTACAAATCTGGCTTTATATTTGTCAATGCTGCCATCTATAGCATGCTTGATTTTGTAGATCCAACGGGAACCAATCACTTTCCTATTCAAGGGTCTAGGTACCACCTCCCAAACATCATTATGCATGATGGAGTCGTATTCTTCTACCATAGCATCCTGCCACACTTGGTGTAGTGCAGCCTCCTTATAGTTGGAAGGCTCACTGTCTATGAGCTGACTCATCAAAGCCACGTAATCTGCATCTCTTAGGTGGTCTCCTATTCCTGGTGTTTAATTTAGGAGCTCCCACGAACTCCTATCCATCTCTCAATGTTTGAAGTTCCTTATCATTCCTATTCCCACTTATAGTGGTTGGAGCTTCAAGCTCAACATGTTGCTGCTCCATATGCTGCGAACTTTCCTCAACACTTGCATCTAACTTTTGGAGCTTCTTCTTGCTGACTCTGATCGACTGCTGGCAGCCCATGAGATCTCATGAAGGCTTTCTCTTCTAGGAATTTAACGTCCCTTCTCACAACGATCTTCTTGGTTCCTGGAATGTAGATCTTGTATGCCTTAGATGTTTCGTTGTATCCAACGAAATACCCCTTCTCTGTAGTTGAGTCTAGTTTGGTACGCTTCTCACTGGGAATGTGACAATAAGTGATGCTGCCAAAAATTCTAAAATGACCAACTTTTGGCTTCTTCCCCGTAAATGCCTCCTCGGGTGTCATCTTTTCCAATACTTTGTGTGGAATTCTATTTTGAATGTATACTGCAGTGCTACATGCTTCTGCCCAAAGATGTCTAGGCATGTCTTGATCATATAGCATGGCCCTAGCTGCTTCAACTATTGTTCTATTTTTTCGTTCTGAGACCCCATTCTGTTGCGGATTATATGGAGTTGTCCACTCTCTTTTGATTCCTTCCTTAGTGCAGAATTCTTTGAAGGTTTTCTCGATGTATTCACCCCCATTATCTGTACGAAGAACCTTTATCTTCTCTCCTGTCAAATTCTCTACAAGAGCCTTAAACTCTTGGAAGTGACTGAAGACTTCATCTTTTGTCTTCAAGAAGTAAATCCAGGTCTTCCTGGAGAAGTCATCAATAAAGGTTACGAAGTATTCATAACCCCTGAGAGACTTAGTGGGCATGGGACCACAAATGTCAGAGTGTATCAACTCTAAAACTCCCTTGGCTCTACTGTCACTCCTAGGAAAAGCTGCCTTGGAAAACTTTCCAAGTATGCATCCTTTGCATACATCATCATGTTCTGTACTTACTTCTGGAATTCCTGTGACAGTCTCCCTAAGCAACTTAAGTGCTTCATGATGAATGTGACCCATTCTTCTATGCCACAACTCTCCCAAATTTCTGTTACTGTTGCTGCTAGCTAGTGCCATCAGATCTTCAACCTGCAGCTTATATAACTTATTGCTTCTGACTCCAATCTGTTTTGCTGACTTCCAATTCTGATGTTTCAAATACACCTTCTGTCCTTGAAAGAGTACATCATACCCTTTGTCTTGAAGAGTAGATACTGAAATCAAATTCATCCCCATTCCTGGTACATGTAACACATCTGTAATCTGGAGATTCTTGCCTGACTCCCTCTGAACTGTGACTGTTCCTCTCCCAACTGGAGTACACTGGGATTTGTTGGCCATCTGTATCTGGAAGTCTATTTGCTCTACTTTGTAGCTTGAAAAATACTCTCTAACTCCTGTCATGTGACATGATGCCCCACTATCGATGTACCAGACTCCTGTGGTGGTCGAGCTCGATAGGCAAGCTACAAGAGTGAACTCATCTTCAAGTCTTGAAGACAGTTCATCAACATCTGCTGAAGCTGCTGTGTGTTGTTTTTTTTTCTTGTCACCCTTCTTTCTATTCGGACATTGACTGACATAGTGTCCATGTTGATCACAGCCAAAGCACTTAATTTTGCTTAAGTCTTTCTTTTTCTTATCTCCCTTCTCTTCTTTGGAGTTAGGCCCTTTGTTCAAGCCTTTCTTGGGTTTTCCCTTTCCTACAAGAGCAACATTTTCGTCATCCTCACCCTTCTGGCCTTTACTGCTGCCTGCACAGACAAGGCTCAACCTGAGCTCTTCTTGAGTAAAATCACTCCAAAGGCGATCCCAGTCAGGTAGGTCATGCCGACCATTAATCACTTGGACAAAGATGTCCCACTGTTTTGAGAACCCATTCAGGGCTGTTCTCACGAGCTCATCATCACTTATTTTTTCTTCAACAGCTGCTAACTCATCTTTGACTTGCCTGACCCTGGTGAGGTAACTGACAACTCCTTCTCCCTTGTTTTGTCTAGTGTTTCGTAGCTTCTCTCTAAGAATCAATTTCCTGTTGACAGTGGCACTCTGGAACAGTTTCAAGATTGCATCCCACATCTTTTTGCAGGTATCTAATTCTGCAATATGAGGAACAATGTGATCTTTAACTTCGTCTTGGATAATATGCCTAGCTTTGGCATCCTGCCTACGATAGACTGATAAATCCTTCGGATCTGTGGGTACGGTAACAATGGTTGTTACAAATTCCTTAAGGTCGTGCTCCTCCAACAACAGTAATATTTTGGATTTCCAGATACTAAAGTTAGATGCACCATCTAGTCTTTCTTGATCTCTCAAACCAACTGAAGCCATTTTCTGAAACCCGCAAACAATAACTCCAATAGATTTTCTGCTCAGAAGAAATCTAACTTCTGTTCTTTATAGCTCTGATACCATGTTAACTTTTCACTACCCTGAAGGTGCTATTAACCAGTTTGATATTCCTATTCCTTATGTATAGCAAATTAAACTCTTAGCTGGAAAGAATGAATAAAAACAAAAATAGCACCATTCACCACTTAATTTGCAGCGGAGTATAAAAGAAATGGAAAAACAAAATAATCACAACACAAATCGTTTTTGGACAACTGTCCCTGGAAAAACCCCAATCTAGGGAAAACCAGTTTGATAATTTTATTATCAAATCTGCAGTTGAGAACGATTACAATAGTTTGCTTAATACTAGCAATTTAGGCACTTTTCATCTGCCACTATTTGAACCTCCCTCTGAAACTCAGAAGCTGGAAGCTTTACTTCTCAATTACTGCTGTAAAACTTTTCTGGTGTCATCCCCTGAAGACTCAATTGTTCCAAATCAGAAATAAGAACAAAACTAGAATCCTCGACTCCCTTTTATAATCTCTCATTCAGAAGTGAATGGTCACGAATGGAAGTTGAAGAGACCCAATTGGTGGTTAAGACTAACTAGAGGACTTCCACAATCTTCTTAAGGAAAAACGATTGACCTTCTGCATTCCTCTGTGTTCCCAGCCTTAGTGACACCTTCTAAGACTAGAACACTTGTCCGAGCTACAATGTTTAACAGAACTGAACTTCGTCTCATTTTCACTATTCTATAATGAAACAAACACTGAAAGATAACAGATGAGAGATATGTACCACCTTTTGAGACCACTAAATTATATATAAATGCAAAAAAAATAAAAAGGAGCATTAAACACACATATGATCATGTCACGCAAATCTATATATTCTTATTATTGTGAACGTTTATCCAGAAGAACAGATTTGTCAAACAAGCATCCGCGCCAACGCGATATGTGGGGCTCTAAAATGACAGAAAATTATATTTTGAAGCGTAGGACAGAACATGATTCAATCTTCTGAGCGGCGGTAACTTCATTTGTCATTGTACGTTATAAACATCTTTCCTGGCGCCAATTGAGGCGCTCCTCATTAACACGCGTTTCCTACAATTCCAATTTCCCATGTTCTATCGTTAAGAAGCCTCCAAAGCTACGCTGACTTCAACATATTGTCTTGAACGTACTACTTACTTGGCAAGAAATTGCTTTGGGCCTCTCAACTAGAGTT
Organism: Sequoia sempervirens; assembly: GCA_007258455.2. Lineage (NCBI taxonomy): Eukaryota > Viridiplantae > Streptophyta > Pinopsida > Cupressales > Cupressaceae > Sequoia > Sequoia sempervirens. The sequence continues at coordinate 28,766 of VDFB02206430.1, forward strand.
TAGATAACATATTCAATGTATGATAGGCTAGTGGCTTCTTTCTTTTTCTTTTCTTTTTGGTTGAATTCATCCACCTTCCTTAGGTTCATCTTAATTTCACAAATTTCCTTTTCAAGAGCTTTGATTCTTCAATCTCTTTTGTAGCATTTCAATTGTACATATGAGAGGTTTTTTTAAGCTTGGTTTTGTTGATTTTAATTAAAAACAGTTTGAGGATTTTGTGATGTATATTGAACTTTAGTTCTATTTGTTAGTATGTTGATGATGACGGTCACAACTTTTCAAGATGAAGAAAAGAACAACATATTGAAAGACTCATTTGAGACACTATGGTAAAGGCCCTCTACCTTTGGCATATCACCTTTAACATTCAAATCATCCTCCACAACACTTTTCTCTTACTCTTACTATCCTTCTTGTCACTTTCCCCTTTCTAGTGCAATTCCTTGGACTTAGGAATCTAACCCTTCCTCTTTCTTTTGGCTTTCCTTCTATGAGCATGCTCAACCACATTACAATTCTTATAATCCTTAGAAGAATATTGGTTAGAGAGAAGAGAAGAGGAAAGGGTCAAATTTAGGAAGCGCGGGGGCAGAGGGGGCAGCGGGGGTAGACAAGTGATTCTTCTTACAATGAAGTAGGACAAAGGAAGATGGGTGGAAGAATGTCTCTTGTTGTTAGGTCAGATGGGGAAAAATGAATAATTAGGGAGGAAGTTGGAATTATCAATATCCAACTAGGGTCTCAAGGTGAGAGCATACTTAATCAATAATATTTAATAAGGGATTTGTGCAACAAGACCATCCCAATACCCATTTTAAATTCAAGAATAAAATACTCCAAGATAATAGCATGAAGGGGAAATCTATAATTCATGTGCATCTATGTACATGTGCATTTTTCATATATATAAGGGTGATCCAACAATAGTGGTTTACATTTTTTGGGACATCCTAATTTTTGCTGAAATCACATATTTTTAAAAAATATAATGATTTAAGCCTTGAAAAGTTCCATTTAAAGGACTCTAATTGAAGAGGATTTGATCAAACCACCTTAGATCACACCCCCTTTGATAGAACCCCACTAGTTTTAAACCATACCTATAACGAAGTCTCCCTTACACATATCAAAATTGCCAATAAAAAACTATTTTTTATTTACATTTTGGGGGATCAAATGAATTAATTTAAAATTTATTTTTTGTATATAGTCCTTATTATATGCTTCCCAAAAAGTATAATTTTAAATATATTTAATTTGATTATTATATGTTTTTTTATTTCTTATGAATGTAGGTTTTTCACCGAAAATCAAACTCTATGTTATGCACATGTGGAAAAATAGTAGATTATCAAAAAAAAATCTAAAAAATATGTTTGGGCTAAGTATTGGTGTCCTTGATCTAGTAAATAAAATAAAAATAAGTTTTGATACATACAAAAAAACTTATGTTGTTTATAGTTTCCCTATGTCTAAATTATAATTGGTTTGACTTTAAAACTTGATTGAGAAAAAAATATTCAATAAAAAACTACGAAACCAAATGAACTTGTTATATATCATAGTTACAAAGCTAAATTTGAAAAAAATATAATTTTATCCTTCATAGAAAAAATTTATGTTATTTACAGTGAGCATCACTCTTTAAAAATGGTGTTTAATGATAAAAACTAGTTTTTGAAGGAGATGGAAAAAGAAATGCAATATGATTCAAAAATTTAAAAAATATATATATATTTAGAATCTACAAACAAAATGTCACAAATCACTAGTTTGCTTCATCTTCAAATTCATCATGGTTTAGCAGCTATAGGTGCCTGAAAGTGAAAATTTAATTAAAAAAAATTAGTTCAATGTTAAGTTTGGCCAAAAATTGTAAACCAATATTGTGTGATCACCCATAATTTTGTAAATTTAAAAGTAGCATCTATATACATGTGCATTTTTCATATTTTCTTTTTTAATTTTCACTTTAAATATTTCATTAATTTCATGCCTATATTAACACATGGACATAAGCTTCGACATAATTTAAAAAAATATATAAATAACTATATTATGTTTTTTTCATACTTCACATGGTAGTGCATCATGTGCAATCAACATTGTTGTACATATAACACAATGAAGAGAATGTTGCATTATATGAGTGAAGATAATTTGAAGCAAGTGGGAGACACATAACCCATTTTTATTCACCCTAAAAGATGACAGAAACCTAATTAGGTGTCATGTCACATCTCGTAATGCCTTGTGGGAGAAACCTCTTAGGTATGCTATTTTTTCTTACTTATGTGAAGGTGACTTTTTGTGCCTCCTTGAGGTGAACTAGGTTAAACTTTTATATACAAAATCATTCTAGAACTATTAAATGAATGCATGTGAACAATTGATTAAGCAAACACACATTTGTATCAACATCTCCAAAGTTAAAATGAAATGAAATTACGGTATATGTATATTTAATCACTAATTTAAATGTGTTAATAACATGTAAAAAAATTGATCTATCTAGTATAAGATATTTTTTAATCACAAACTAAACATCTATTTAAATTAACATTTAAACATTGAAGGATTTAAACTGTGCATTATTAAAATTCTTGATTACAATTAAACTACAAGTGTGACTATTTAATTATTTAATATTATTATCATTATATATATATTTATTTAAGTTTTGACAAAATCATATTACAAGAATGTAAATTTAATTATATTGATTATTTAAATTATTGACAATGTTTATTAAATTCTATCAAATTTGTATGTATTGTAACCTAAGCTCTTAACCTAAATTTATTTAAAATTAAATAAATACGCTTAAACCAAAGTCTAAATCATAATTAATTAAACTAAACTATTCAACTAAACTTAATTAAATTTCAAATAATAATTAAAATTAAATATTAATTTAGGGAATCCATAAAATCCTCAAACTATATTAAAAGAGTTCTAACTCCATCTCCTCTCTTATTGAGCACACATCTTTTTTTTAGTTGGTTTTGGGGGAGAGAAGAAAAATAGAGCTAAACTCAAGAGCCCATCCCTCCATTATGATGTGTTGTAGATTTGGTGGATGATTATGCAAGTCTGTAACCACGGGGATAATGGGGAGACTAGACCTCGTGACCTCTTGCCTGCAACAGGATGCTTTAGCCAATGGAGCTAGGCCTAATGCCCTATTGCTTTTAAAAGTTATTATATGGGGGTGAAGCCACAATAGTGGTTTACAATTGAAGTGAGGAAGGAAAAATCACAAAAAATGAATGCATGGAAAAAAAACTTGATTTTAGGGGTTCGTACGAACCTATTGGTTCGACCAAACCAATTAGGGGTTCGGTAGAACCTAGGTTCGGCCGAACCCTCTTAATACTTTCCCACCAAAAAAGCCATCAAAACCCCTTATAGAAGGGGGGTTCGAATGAACTAGGGTTTGAATGAACCCTGGTTCGAGCGAACCCCTAGTGGCTCGCTCAAACCCCCTTTATTCCTCTTCCCCCCTGAGATAGAAAAAAAACATAAATTTTGGCACTTCGGAGCTCGGTTTGAGGATGAAAATGGAGGAATATTCAAAAACCCAACTAGAATCAGGTAGTCCTCAGAACGAGCTATCCAATGAATATAATTTTAATATTTTTTGGTTTTATTGTGTATTTGATATTTTAGTTTTATTAAACATGGTTTTTTCATCGAAAATGAAAGTCTCTGTTCTACACGTGAAAAAATAGCAGATTATCAAAAAAAAATTAAAAAATATGAGTGCACTAGATATTGTAGTCTTTGATCCAATATAAAAAAAAAATTGAATTTTGATATATACAAAAAAGGTTATGCATTATACGGTTGTGCTATGTCTGAATTGTAATTGGTTTGACTTTGAAACTTGATTAAAGAAAAAATATTTAATAAAAAACTATCTAACCAAGTGGAAGCACTAGATATCGGAGTTAGGAATCTAAATTTGAAAGAATTAGAATTTTATCCTTCATGGAAAAAAAGTTATGCATTATACGGTGTGCGTCACTTTTTAAAAATGTTGTTTTTTGAAAAAAACCAGTTTTCGTGGGAGATGGAAAAAGAAATGGAATCTGATTCCAAAAATTTTGAAAAAAATATTTTTAAAATCTGCAAACAAAATGTGATGAGACTCTAGTTTGCATCATCTTCAAATTCTTCACGGTTTAGCCGCTATAGGTGTCTGAATGTGAGGATTTAGTTTTAAAAAATAATTTGTGTCTAGTTTGGCCAAAAATTGTAAACCACTATTGTGGGATCACCGATGGTTATTATTCAAAAAAATTTATAAAACCTTATTTGTAAGTTATTATATGATTATATATTGCAAGGTGTAGATTACAAGTTGAAGGAGAAGATTTTGTAAATCTCCAAACCAACCATCTACATTTCTTTCAACTATATATATATATATATATATATATATATATATTTTATTCATAAGCATTTTTTTAAACAATAGCCCTGGTGGTCACAACAACAATGTCACCTCTTAACCATCACACTATGAGATGAACCCCAAATATTTATATGTAATTTATGTATATATATTTATATGCATTTTCTTCAAAACATATATTTATTATTTTTATTTGTTTATTTTCATGAATATATAATTGTGTGTCTATGTCTATGTTTGTATACATACTTTGTTTAGAATATATAAAAACACTAATATAATTATTATTTTAATAAACCAAATACATAAATAATTATATGCCCAATCTTAGAGTATGTTTTATCTCCATTTGATCTTTTTTGTGAACAATATGGGAGCTTGTTGGGAATCTGCACACAAAGAAATGCGCAAGAAAATGAACAGATAATTCTTGAGAAAAAAGCATTGTCAAAACAATGCCTCTCATTTCTATAACGTCGAAGCATATTTAACCTAATCCATACAAATGGAACAAAAAAACATTTAAGCAAAAACATCTTAGAAATGGGCGGAAAGCCATTGGTGTAGAAACAAGGAGGATAATGGATAGCGTGAAAAGCCACACCCTTCCCTAGTGTTGAACTGAACTTTATTCTATGATGAAATGAATGAATGAATGAATGTTTTTAATCACGTCCACGAGGCCAAGCAGCCTATGGGACCCAAAGATAGCAAGCGAAGAGACGTGAACCCCAGAAAATGCAAAAAACCTAAGTTTCTTTTTCTTTCTGCATCTTGGATCTTCTGCTGTGTATCTTGATCAGAAAATCTGCAAACCCTATTATCTTCTCTTCTTCAAACAGATCACCCAAATTGTTCCCTTTTAATGTCTCAGTATAATTGATCCGAATGTCCTTGTAAGCTGAACATTCCCTGATGTAGTGCCATTCTGTCTCAACCACTCCTTGAGTGCAATATCTACACCTTCTGTCTGCCCACTCCTCTTTAGGTATCATCCACCTTCCGGTCTCACATCTAAGCTGGTGCGAACTTGTTCTAATCTGAGCTATCAACATTTTCGCTTTCCATTTTATTTCCATTCCGATGTAGGTCTTTTGTGTGTGGTCATGTGTAGGGTTAAAATGTTTGACATAGTATTCTTTCTTCCTCCCAAGTGGCCCTTTCCACATGCTTTCTTTGAACTTTCCTTGCACATACCTTTTTATTTCCCTATTGGCATTTGGACACTCACTTATGCTAATACCCCACTTGCTCATCCATTTGATATTCTGTTTCATCCACGTGCTCTTTCTTCTATCTAATTTTTCATTTGCTGCCATTTTTGGCCAGCGATGAGTCTCCATGTTATCTAGTCTTCTTAGATAGCTTAGCAACCGAGACATAGCAGACGCTTCAACAGGGAAAGCCCCGGCCTCAGCTAGAACAATCTCGTAAGGGACAGTAGATTTAATCCTGAGACTCTGTGTGATTAAATGTTTTTGTAATCTCTCTATCTGTCTCCACTTTTTTGCTGAGGTGTTGCTACCCCAAACTTCACAACCATATAGCACCACTGGAACAACTAAAAGCCCAAAAAGAGTTTTCTTTGTCTTCCAATCCCATAACTCGGCCCTTCTGCATCTATTTTGCAATGAGTGTAAAGCTTTCCATCCCCCTTGTATCCTCTTTGCTCTACACGTTTCCCAGCTGAGTTTGTTGTGGAAATCAAGGCCAAGATACTTATATTCATTGACCACCTGCAAGGGGCTGCCTTCAAAAACAAATTCCCTATGAACCTTCTTTCTCTTCAAGGTAAAGATCATGACCTTAGTTTTGGTAGTGTTCACTTGCATCCCCACCTGATGGCAAAAGAGCTCTAGCGCTTTTAAGTGTTCCTTCAAATCTTGTGTTGTTTTTGCCATTAAGACCAGATCATCCGCATATAAAAGCAGCTTTATGACATAATTGGTCAAGTAGACCCCACCCCCACCAAACTTATCGATCCACTCCTCTAATTTGTCAATGTATATCCCAAATAAAGTAGGGGATAAAGGGCATCCCTGCTTGACCCCGATATCGCTTCCAAAACGTTCTGAGAATCCTTGTTTGGTTCGAATTTTGGCCCAAACCTGTTCATACAGCCTATGGACAGCAGCTCTATAGTGTATTGGAATTTCCAATTCTTCCATCCTACTCCATAATTTGCTCCTAGGAACCGTATCAAAAGCTTTCCTGAAGTCAACAAAGCAGCAAAAAACCTCCTCTCCTTGTTTATCCCAGACTTTCTCGATCAAGTGTCTAAGAGTCATGCAATGATCAATAGTAGAATGTTTTGGCCTGAAGCCCGCTTGCCCTTTTGCGCGTTTTCCCTCCTTTTCCGCCCAAACACTGATCCGCCTTTCTATCATACTCCCAAAAAGTTTGCCAAAAAGAGGGTTGATCATTATAGTGCGGTAATTTGAAGGGTTGTTGATGTCACCACCTTTGAGCAGAGGGATGACAACACTAGTCGTCCAATTTGCAGGAAACCCATATTGAAGGACCTCATTGAATATTTTTTTAATATGAGGTGTGAGAGCCTCCAATCCCCATTTTAAGTGTTCTGCCTGTAAACAATCTATATCACGAGCTTTACCCATTGCCAACCTTTTTATTCCTTCTTTAATGTTCTCCGAAGAAAAAAGTTTAACCCTTGAGTCAATTATTGGAGGGCTGTCTTTATCTTGCCCCCTCTCATAAAGTTGCTTTGCATACTCTAACCATTCAAGGTCTGAAATATTGTTCTCTTTATTCGTGTCTTGTTGCTGCAATTCTCTCCAAAAGCCCCTTGGGTTGTGCCTCCCAAGCAATATTAACTCCTTCCTTCTAGTTTGCATATACACATCTTTTTTCAGTCTGACCAGCTTTACATATTCTTTGTTATTTCCCCATTTTTTAGCCCTTTTCCTTGCTGCTTTACAATCCTCATCGTACCATGGGTTAGCTGGAAAGCTATTTTTATCACTTTTTTTAGGCCTAGACCTTTTGCAAGAATTGAGGGCCTTGAGAATAATAGAGGTCAACATGGTGCTGTCTATACTTTTTTTATTTGAGTTGAACATCCCATTGGTTCCCACCTCGTGTAATTGTTTTTCCAGCGTTGTTCGGAAGGTTTCTTGGTTTTCCTGCGTCAAAAGGATTGAACCTTGAGTAGCTTCTTTCTTTTCATTATACTGCATCATCTCTTGCCGTTGAATACCATTTTGTATGCTGATTTTCACCTGTATTGGATTGTGATCTGAATTCATTTCTATGGGACACTCCTTTACCTCCATGCCTATTAGACTTGTCACGAGTTTCTTTGAGCTTATAACGTAGTCCACCACACTTTGGCCATTGTATGTGTGACATGTGATGTTCCCAGAACTAGGCCACATTTTTAAACCATTGCATATAATTAAATCATACAAGCTGCACATGCCTAACAATTCTGCCCCATACAGTGTGATGTCTCCTTTTCCATCTTGAGATAATCTTTCCCACTTTTGATTCCCTTCTTCTTCTAGCCATAAAGGGTTGTCCCCTCTTCCCATCTCAATATCAAGGCAAAGAGACTGGTTATTTGCAGTTCTAGCATTAAAATCTCCAATTAAGATGATTTCCCCTTTGTGTTTATATGCTGTTATGTCATTTTTCAAGGCTGCATATGGGTCTTCTTTGTCTAATTTCTTCTTCTTGTAGAATTTTGAACCATGGGGAGCAAAGTAACATGCTGCAAGATAAATTATGTTCTCCTTTAACTTTATTTTTATCCATATGTACTGCTTATTTGTATCTTCCTTTTCAACTTGTATGATTTTTCCCCAAGAATCTCTTACTAAAATTGTTACCCCTCCATATCCCTTGCCGCTTTCGGTTAGCTCATTCCAAACTGACATCTTTGTGTAACCTTCAAAGTTCGGAACCTTGCAGCTCTCATGCTCATGTGTTTCAAGGAGGGCAATTATGTCCATCCCCTCAGCTATGGGCCCTAAACCAGGCCCCCTCCTCCAAGGATAGCCCCTTTTGAGACCACTAAATTAAATAAACACTGAAAGATAACAGATGAGAGATATGTGCCACCTTTTGAGACCACTAAATTATATATAAACACAAAAAAAAAGAAGGATTTAGAAATAAAAAGGAACATTAAACACCCATCTGATCATGTCACGCAAATCTATATATTCTTATTATTGATTCAATCTTCTGAGCGGCGGTATCTTCCTTTGTCATTGTACGTTATAAACATCTTTCCTGGCGCCAATTGGGGCGCTCTTCATCAACACGCGTTTGGGAAGACTACAATTCCAGTTTCCCATGTTCTATCGTTAAGAAGCCTCCAAAGCTACACTGACTTCAACATATTTTCTTGAACGTACTATTTGGCAAGAAATAGCTTTGGGCCTTTCAACTAGAGTTTAGATAACATATTCAATGTATGATAGTGGCTTTTTTTTTTTTTTTTAATTCATCCACCTTCCTTAGGTTCATTTTAATTTCACAAATTTCCTTTTCAAAGAGTTTTGATTCTAGCAACCTTTTTTGAAGATTTTTCAATTTTAAAATCTCAATCTCTTCTAGCATTTGAATTTTATATATGAGAGGTTTTTTTACTTTGGTTTTGTTGATTTCAACAAAAAGCAGTTTAGTGTATATTGAATTTCATACACATTTCATTAGTTCTATTTGTTAGTATGTTGAGGATGGAGGTCACAACTTTCCAAGATGAAGAAGGGAACAACATATTTGAAAAACTCATTTGAGACACTGTGGCAAAGGCCCTCTACCTTTGACACCTTTGACATTCAAATCATCCTCCACAACACTTTTCTCTTACCCTTAGTATCCTTCTTGTTGCTTTCCCCTTTCTAGTGTAATTCCTTGGACTTAGGAACCTAACCCTTCCTCTTTCTTTTGGCTTTCCTTCTATGAGCATGCACGACCATATTACAATTCTTATAGTCCTTAGAAGAATATTGGTTAGAGAGAAGGGAAGAGGGAAGGGTCAAATTTAGGGAGGGGGAGGTAGACAAGTGATTCTTCTTGCAATGAAGTAGAAAAAAGAAGAATATTGGTTAGAGAGAAGAGAAGAGGAAATGGTCAAATTTAGGCAGGGGGGGTAGACAAGTGATTCTTCTTGCAACGAAGTAGGACAAAGAAATATGGGTGGAAGAATGTCTCTTGTTATTAGGTCAGATGAGGAAAAAGGAATAATCAAGGAGGAAGTTGGCATTATCAATATCCAACTAGGATCTCAAGGTGAGAGCATGCTTAATCAATAATATTTAATGAGGGATTTGTGCAACAAGACCACCCCAATACCCATTTTAAATTCAAGGATTAAATACTCTAGGATAATAGGATGAAGGGGAAATCTATAATTCATGTGCATCTATGTACATGTGCATTTTTCATATAATATTTTTTTTGTAGATTTAAAAATAGCATCTATATACATGTGCATTTTTCATATTTTATTTTCTTATTTTCACTTCAAATATGTCATTAATGTCATGCCCATATTAACATGTGGACAAAAGCTCCAACATAATTTTTTTTTTAAATGAACAACTGTATTATGCTTTTATCGTACTTCACATGGTAGTGCACCATGTGCAATCAACGTTGTTGATTGCATATAACACAATGAAGAGAATATTGCATTATATGAGTGAAGATAATTTGAAGCAATTAGGAGACACATAACCCATTTCTATTCACCCTAAGAGATGATGGCAACCTAATTAGGTGTCATGTCACATCTCGTAATGCCTTGTGGGAGAAACCGCTTAGGTATGCTACTTTTTCTTACTTATGTGAAGGTGACTTTTTGTGCTTCCTTGACCTAAACTAGGTTAAACTTTTATGTACCAAATCATTCTAGAACTATTATATAAAACCATGTGAGCAATTAATTAAGAAAACACACATTTGTATCAATATCTTCAAAGTAAAATTGAAATGAAATTATGATACATATCTAATCACTAATTTAAATGTATTAATAAAGTGTAAAATTGATCTATCTAGTATAAGATATTTTTTAATCTCAAACTAAACATCTATTTAAATTAATATGTAAATATGGAAGGATTTAAATTGTGCATTATTAAAGTTCTTGATTACAATTAAACTACAAGTGTGTCTATTTAATGATTGAATATTATTATCATTATGTATATATACTTATTTAAGTTTTGACAAAATCATAATACAAGAACAAATTTAATTATATTGATTAATTAAATTATTAACAATATTTATTAAATTCTACCAAATTTGTATGTATTGTAACTTAAGCTCTTTACTTAAATTGATTTAAAATTAAATAAGTACACTTGAACTAAATTCTAAATCATAATTAATTATATTAACGTATTCAATTAAACTTAATTAAATCCTAAATAATAATTAAAATTAAATATTAATTTAGGGCATCCATAAAATCCTCAAAATGTCTTATTTAAAGATTTCTAGCTTCATCTCCTCTCTTATTGAGCACACACTATCTTTTTTTTTTGTTGGTTTTTTTGGGGGGGGGGAGAAAAATAGAGCTAAACTCAAGAGCTCGTCCCTCCATTATCACATGTTGTAGATTTTGGTGAATTATTATGCAATTTTATCTCTCGGTTGTTTCATCTTCACATATATTTTCTTATAAAACATTATTTCTTTTAAAAGTTATTATATGCCTATTATTAAAAAAAAAAAAACTTCATTTCTTTTAAAATTTATTATATGGTTATATATAAAATTTTATAAATCTCCAAAAAAACTATTATGCCTTGCATAACCACCCCATTTTGTTTTTGATCAAAATGGGTCCCCCTTTGTTTGTGTTGTCCTTGGTGTTCTTGTTCGAGTCTTAAAAGTTGTTTCTTTTTCTCCTAAGTCCAAGTTTCCTTTGTTTTTTGGGTTCGGATTTCGGGATGACACTCACACTTGTTACTTTTGGAAGGTTCAAGTTCTTGTTCGTGTCCTAATCCTAACCCTGCACTTTTCCTTGTGCTTTTCTTTGTGTGTTGGATTTGGGTTTTGGATCAGAACCATCACCTTGCAGCCTTAAGGTGTAAGTTCCTATTTTTGTCCCAATCCCGATTTTGGCTCTTCTCCTTTGGTGCATTTTCCTTGTGTCAGAATCAGACATCAAATCAGAAATAGGAACTAAGAACTTTCTGAAGTTCTTGTTCCTGTTTTCATCCTGATCCCAACTTCTGACTCTCTTTGTGTTTTTGAGATCAAACTTTGGACCAGAACTTGCACTAAGAACTTTTCAAAAGTTCTTGTTTCATGTCTCGTCCTGATCCCGATTCTTGCTTTGTCTTTGTTTGTTTGTCGAGGTTTAGACTTCGGACCTTCACTTTAACTTTGCACACATTGAAAGTTAGGTGTCGTGCCATGTCTTGATCCTGAGCCCCGCTTACCTTCCTCCTTGCAACTACGCATTAAAGACTCTTGCCTTGATCCAGAGGCCTGACCAACCCGCATTAATGTCTAACCGTTCACACATGCAAAGAAGTTTTTATTCCTCCACTCCTCGGTTTTCATCCATTCTGGCTTATATAATTTGATGAAGTGAACCAGAGCAATGTCGAGAGTTAGGGTTTGAGGAGGCGCTTTGATTTCTCACTGTGCTATCAAATTCTTGGTTGCGTTTGGAGGTAGCGGTTTTTGCCTTATATTTTTTCCTTGTTATTGGTTTGCCTATGTTTTCTTTGCTCATTGTTTCATGTTTCTTTTTTGTTTCTTATTTTCTTTACTTGTTTGTTTGCTCTTTCTTTTTTGTTCTTTTATGGTTTCCCTTGTTTCATTTTGGGTTTTGTGTGTTTGGGTTTTCCTTCACGTTTTTGTTTTTTTTCTGGTCGTGGGATTTTCCATCTCACCGTGCCCTAGTTTACTAGGGTTTTGTTGTACTAACTGGTCGAATGGGTGTTTCAATTGTTGAATTTCAAATCTCGGCCATTTTAAATCAAAAATCTTGAATCCCAACCACAATCCGATCCGAAAGGCACAATTTAATGATATTGTTATGTCTATTTTTCCTATGTTTATTGTTGACTGTGTTATTCTCGATTCTCGCATGTATTTCAAAATCGGGAATAGAAACTACACTTAGGTTTTTACCACTGTCTGAGTCTAGCTCTTTCACTTACCCCATTTTTTACTTCCAATGTTCTATCGAGATCGAGTATCGGATCGTCACCTTGGAATGTTAAAAAGTTTTTGACAAAGTACCACTCCATGTCTCGATTTTTATCCCAATGTTGTGTCGTGATAGAAAATTGGATTGACACCAAACCTTTGACATACCGTTAAGTACCATGACCCAATGTCACCTTGATTTTGACTTTTGACACAACATTGGGATCAAAACTTGGAGCTGACCTATTTCCACTACACATACTTAAGGTCTGGTTCATAACGAAGGCCTGACCCTGATTCCTGATATCTTATCAGGATCAGAACTTGGGAATTTACTTACACCTATTCATCAATATACTTGTTCATCAATATGAGTTTGGTTCCAAATCACAACCTGATCATGACTTTCGATTCATGATTGAGATCGGAACCTGAGGAGAAACCTTCATTGACTTTGTTTGCTAAGTGTCACTACTTGGTGAGGCCTAATCTTGTAGGATGGGACTACAGAATGACACTAAACTTGTTTAGAACTATAGGTATAGCTACTGAGTCAGGACCCAATCCCAACTTTTGACAGAGTTCAATTTTATGCTTTAAATGGTCAGGTTCTTGGTTCTGTCCCAAATCTGAAACCCAAGGATGCTCAATTAACTTGTTGAAGGGGAGTTTATCTTGAATGAATGGTGATACAATATGAATGCTTGTGTTAAACTACTCTTCACATATCTTTTCTTTTCCTGATAATTATCAGTATTACAAAGTAATTAATAAATGTCTGACTCATGACTCAAAGGAGGAAGTGCCTACTAAAGGAAAATCAAAGGGAACAAAGGCTAGGAGGTTAAAGCTAGAACAAGTCCCTATTACAACGAAGTATAAGTTCAAAAGGACCCCAGTACCATCTAAATTTGGGTCTGAGGTTATGAATATCACTAATACACTTATGGGGCACATTGATTTGGACCAGTTTTGTGAGGATACCTTTTCACAGGATGTTACCCTAAGGGAAAAGAGGATTGCAGAGTCTTGGTTAGCTCATGTAGCTAGTTTTCATATTGTTGTGCAATGTCCTAAGTACATCTTAACTGTTGCACAAACATACAATCCTACTCAAAGGCAATGCATTGATTAGTAGGGCAATGTAAAATTGATATAACCCCAACAATGATCAGACATGTTTTTGATCCTCCTTCCTATCCCAATCTCAAGATTATGACTAAAGCTTATGCACACTTAAACTCTATGAAAAGGATGTAGAATGGAACAACAAACTTATTAACAAAAGGTGGCTTAAGACAGGGAAGAAATCACTAAAGAAGATACCACCCAATCCTAAGAGGTGTGACTTCTCTGAAGATATTAGGGACATGATTACATTATTGGCAAGAGTGTTTGGAAAGGAGAACTCTTGTATCTTTGAGCATTGGATGTTTCCATTCATCCAATTGATTCTAGAGGGAAAGCAATTTTTAGATTGGGGGTAGATTATTTTTTATAACATTCATGACCAACTACTAAAAGTAACAAAAACCAAGACATTTTATATGTCTTCATATGTCATATACTGTGCTGCAAGGATGGGTTAGTTTCTCGGGTTGAATACTGAAGGGTCTGTGGATGATGGTCCAAATTAGAAGAAGGTCTAAGAATATTATGACCAACTGGAGCTTAAGAAGGTGGAGAAACATTTTAAAAGAGTCAATGATGCATTCTTGTATGTTATTATTAATCATCTCACTGGTGATATTGGTTTCAAGTTATCACGGGAGGCCATGGAATTCATCCAAGAGTGGGGATATTGGTTTATCCAATACCCCAAGTCTACTTATTTTAGATTTTTTGGTTATGATGGTCACCCTTTCAAATTTCCAAGGTGTTGTGGTGACAGATTGGTTTTAATGGAGTTTGCTCGTCAGGTCGTGGATGTGAATGTTAAGTTTTCTGCACAAGATAAGACTTGTTGTCATTCTTTCCCAATGCAATTGGGGTTTTATTCTTGTTCTTCATCAATAGTAGCCAAAAAAACAATAGAAGAATTGCAATCCCTAAATTTCTAGCAACATACATCTAGGAAATATTTTGATCCAAAGAGGAAAATGTCTCGTCTATATGATTCACATTTTCCCCATCATCAGCCACTTCTCGAAGACTTTTAGGCCAACTTGCAAGTTCAGTTTGAGGTGACGAAAAAGGGGTATGAGAGATTGAAATTTCCTCAGATGAGGGATTTTGAGGTTAGAACAGATATACCGAAAGGCACTACTGAGGATGGGATCACTCTTGATCCTTGATATGAAATGGCTAAAGTGGCTACAAAGGATTTAGAGCCCATTATTTGGATGGAGAAAGAGTAAACAAATATTCATAAAATATCACATGTAGTGGTGGATAGAAGTGTGAAATGGATTGACCTCCGTTTGAAGCAACCAAGGGTTAAGGATTCAAAGAAAAGAGGTTATAGTAGTGAACCTACTTCCTCTACTAATACAAAACAATACAAGAGATTGAATAAATGTTTTGCATCAATGGAGGTAGCCACAGAAGAGAATGCCCCAACAGAAGAAGAAGTTTCATTGAAATAGATTGATGAAGCTTTGCAAAAAGCTAAAGGTACTTATGAAGCAGTTGTTGATGGAGTTACTACAAGTCTTGGCACCACACCTTTAGCTACTGTATATCCCAGGGAAGAAGTTACTGAAGAAGGTCCTTTTGATTTCCCTCCACAAACCAAGAATACCCTTCCTACTGTGCCATCAACTTTAGGAACATCAACTATTTAAGAGGAGATTCCCCCCATACTCAATGGAACAGATTTACCTCCTTCCTCAGACTCTGAGAGAACTCTATCTCAAGAAGGAGAAAGGCCAAAATGGGAAGAGTATCTAGAGAAGGTTGAGGAAGAACCTGGAGAAGAAGAAACTGGGTTTGAGCCTGGAATCTTGTGGGGTGGAGATGAAACGAATGAAGTTTTGACCAAAGAAGAGTAGAAAGAAATAATGGAAAGTGCTCAGAGGTTACCTAATAAATAGTTAGCTTAAGAGGAAGAGGAAAAGAAAAAGAAAGTTGAAGATCTATCCCAAGAAAAATAAGCTACTTAGGCACAAAATAAAGATGAAGAAGAGGCTCTTAAACATGGATTGGAATAGTAGAGGAAGGTTGAGAAAGATATGGCAGCAAAGGAAGAAATATGTGCAGAAGAGTTAGAATAGCAGAGGTTGACAGATGAAGAGGAGACTGGACGTAAGGAAGAGGAGATGAGAAAGATAGAAGAAATTAGAGCTTATAATGAAAAAATGGAGCAAGAAAAGTTGAAGAAAGAAAAAGAACAACAAAAGGCTTCTTTCGAGCAGACTATAGGGTTAATTTATTCTACACCTCCATCATTAACACCTGCCACTATTCAATAAGTAACTACCCAACTAGTTGCTCCCACTTGGCTCAAGTTAAATTTAGAGAAGTGACAATAGGTTCAAGCTCAGCTGGTAACATGGGATGAAATCGTAGAGGAAATAGAAAAAAGTGAAACCAAAGAAGAAATCTCATGTTGTTCATTCTACAAAGATTACTAATGATGGATATGTAAATAGCAGAAATTGCTACACCAATGGCTGACAAGGATGATAGGGAGTTGTAGGCTGAAGATTATCAAATAAGTATTATCAATCTGGGAAAACAGATAATAAATCAACAAATAAATTTCATTGATATTGTTGTCACCACCACCAAGTCACGCTTGATCAAGGATAAGAAAGCTAAAGATGGGCTTAAGGCTCAAGTTGGAAAGATGAAGGATTTTCTGAAGGAGTTGATTACATCCACTCCTAAGCAGCCCACACCATCAAAGATCCCTATTTTTATGAGCTGCAAGGAGGTGGATGGGTTGAATGAGATGAAAAGAAGGCCACCTGGTTTGACAATTGGTTCAATGTTTTCAGGTCTGACATGGATAAACATCTGGGTGAAGATTTTAAACACTATCATTCAGGCCTTGCTTTGGTTGAAACAATAGAAGAATTTATACAGAAATGGTGGGATGAGGAAGAAAAGCTCGGGAAATACTTGGGAAAGTTGAAGGTGATAGCTAAAAGTTCTAGTGAAGAATTGATTCAATCACAAATTTTGGGTAATGAGGGTCCTGAGTATATTTCAAAAACCATTAATGTGTCATTTTTCGAAACCCAAAATCTCATTGAACAAAGAATAGCTATTCACAAAGGCATTCATGAGATATGGGAACATGTAGGCATATTTGAGGAGATTGTTGCAAAACTCATTGATAATACTTTACCTCCAGATCAAAGACACGAATCATTGGGAGAAATAAAAGATGCTTGGGAGGTGTGACTTGATACAATAATAAAAGGAGACACTATTGAGTCAACACTTGTAGATAGGCTATTGGAGATCAGGGGTGACATGCGATGGGCATACAAACATTGGTTTTTTCAAAAAAAGAGACATACAAACAAAAGAAATTATGGATGAAAGACTTAACATTGTCAGAAAGTGAAAAAATTACATCGTTGGATAGCTAAAAGAGAACCTA